>JANEHU010002380.1:0-25333 GCA_027563435.1 Nasonovia ribisnigri | reverse complement strand
CTGATAAAGTGATAACACTGCACTAATAAATAACATTAATGATTTGTAATACTATAATTAATTAATTATAGCGTGATAGTTATTATTATTATTTAAATATCATTGTTCGATTAAATATTATAAATTTTATTTTAGATACTTTAGGGTAGATATTTGAATATTTATAAAATTAAATGATATCCTTAATAATATTTATTTATTTATTTATTTATTTTTTTTATTAAGCCCGGCGACTAAGACCATTAGCTATATTGGGTGTGGGTGGAACAGTGGGGGTGGAACAGTAGTGGGTTTTTTTGTGTTGGTTTGGTTTTTGGTTTGGTTTTGGTACACGTGTGTATGTTGTGGCAGAATTTCTAGTGGGGCACCCGTAGGTTTCTGCCATGCCCCGGAGTGGGGGATGGCGGCACTTGTTCTCCGGACACCGTGACTTGCCCGAAGAAAAAGTCCGAGAATCGAAGCGGCGACGGCAGCGCCGCAACCGACGCCTTAGACCACTCGGCCACCTCGTCCCCCTCTTAATAATATTATTATATTTCAATACGTGTTTATACTTATATAGTTATTTTATGTATTATATATGTTCGTGTAGGTATAAGGTATACATTATTGTACTGGACTCAATACTATATTGATTATATTTTTATATTTTATTTACAAAATATTATAATAAATTCGCTGATTTAGTTCATTGAGTAATTGCAATACACAATTTGTAAAAAAAAGATTCTGTGTAGAGCGATATGAATGTATTGATTTTACATTTTATGATGATATATGTTGTTATTTGTTTTTTTGTGTCTGGTATCACCTTTTGAACAGTAAAAATGCTTATATTTTTGACTTAGAGCATAGTTTTTGGTATGTAATTTTATTCTTTTGACGTTTTGTCAGGTCAAAAGAAAAAATGTCCAGCACTTTTCTTAGAAATTGGGAGAACCTAACCTTGATCAAAATCAATTATTTTATTTTGTTGTAATTCAAAAGCGATTAACCGTACTTTAAATTCTCAACAAATGATAATATTATAGCATTTTAGATATTATAAGATATGATTATTTTCTTTTTGAGCTCATTATAGGCATTTTAAATGTTCTGTTTTCAGTTACTTACTTCCCTCTTATTTGCATATAACAATATTTATACCTGTAGTAGTAATAACAGGCTGTTACATATTATAATTTATTGCAAAATCATTTTAACAAATGGTTGTCTAGTTATCACAAACACGATAAATGATAATATTTATACGATAGGTTTTTTGTCGTTGTTGAAGCTAATATAAGACACCATAATCACAGAACGCACATCTTTCCGGCCAGATATTTTTACAATATTAAACCCATTATTACTTATTTTAGATTGTGAGCGGAGCAATGAATGTACCTATTGATTTTACAATGATGAGTGTTTTTTTTATTTTTATTTTAATTTAATTTTTTATGTGTGTGTTCACGATAATAGTTGTCGAAATTATAATACTTCGATTTTCTTTAACAGTATCTTGTTCTATGAGAAAGTGAATCTAGTAGGTGCTTTGGGGAAGTCAAAATTTGATATTCTCAATAGTTTTCGAAAGCGCAAAGAAAAATGGGATTTTTTACGCAAAATTGTATTCTGAAAAAATCGGATTTTGGTTTTTGCTGTAACTCTAAAAAAATGACCGTATATTCATGAAATTTTCACTGGTTATTTATATTAACATTTTTCTATACACGATACAATTTTCAAAATATTTTTACTTGTTTTGAATTGTTTACGGACATATTCAGTTTCAAATATTTTTAGTTTTATTTTCTACGAAGCTTGAAAATTGAATAGTAGGCTCATATATTGTTTCAAATGCAGATCAAAAATATTAAAAATCCGTTTTTGATTTCCAAAAATCATTTTTTTTTTTTTTTTAAGTAAAAAGGACGAAAATTTACAAATTATTTTGAGTTAGAAATTCATAAAAGTTTTTTTTTCAAATCTAAGATTTGAAAATGGAATATAATAAATTCCTTATAAAATGTTCTGCTTTTATAAAAAAAAAAAATGTCTACAAGAAAGTCAAATTCAATTTTTATAAGAATTTGAAGATCATATTTTTACAACATTGGAAATTCACTCGATTTCTCATGTAGCTATTATTTTATTTTGCTGTAATTCAAAAACGAATAACTATATAGATACTTATAATATAGATTCTATATTAAATATAATAGATATACGGTATACCTATATAATTTACTATCATCCCAGTCTACTGTGAGGCTGATGAGTGACACACATGTTATTTGACTACCGGTTTAAACGTCCTCTCGCTTTAAATGTTGTACACATACATATTATACGTCATATACATGACGTATGTATATTTTATATAGTGACGAGTATATTACACACGCACAACATCCATATAATACCATCGCGGTATGGCCTATACAATATATTATATATGTATATATTTATTTGTGTGTGTGTGGGTGTGTGTGGCTACTGTATATAATATTATGTATAGACAATGGGATTACACGGCGGCGACGGCGACTCGCGTATGTCGCGGCGTCGGGCCCCGGAAGGGTCGCACCGCTGCACCCTTCACCCGGCGCGCGCGTAATCTCGTTATAAGTCCCGCGCGCTTACATATTATTATTATTCGTATTCGTATTTATATTATTACGTCTGCCTACGGCTACCGCGCGATATCGATACAAAGTCCGATAAACCGATGCGGCTTTCTATGTGTGTGTGTATATACCTACATATTATATATTATATTTTATTGTACATAATACGAGATGCGTATAATACATTATTACATGACAATATGATATATTTTAATTTACAACGATGAATCTCCGACCTGAGTTTAGTAGGTGCACCTACACAAACTGGTGTGGTTTTATTATATTATAACTTAAACTTATCGTGGTCCGATCTACCCATCCCGCGTTACGCACCCCATAATATACGTCACCTGTCACACTGCAGCTTATGTATAGATGTCTGATATTATATTATATATATTAGACAAGTTTACTGATGTGAATATATAACGGACCACACGAAATAAGTGATAACGGAAAGGGTATATATTGTGGTAATAATATTAGGTACACAATATGTCATGTGATATTATGCATATAGTCTTGGGCGGATCGACCGATTTACACATATAGGTGACACATTAATTATTACGAGTCTAAGCGTGACTAAAATATACTTAATTATTAATTTGTATAAATGATTAATTAATTGATAATAAAATAAAAAAATCAGGATAAGTCACCCTGCAGTATTTGGTAGTAAGTTTCCAGTGTGTTGGTACATATATCGTCATTGAGTTGGTTGCTATAATTTTAACTCAATGATAAGATCTCCCGATTAATACGCGTATTATTCGTTAATAGTTTACCTGTCGGTAGTTTTAAATTAATATCTCGGGCGGTGGTGACTGCGGGTGGTACGATCGACGTGAGCTACAGTTGTAGACTACATGTTATGCAGTATATAGTAATATTTTATTGGACCTTCGTGTTTTTCGTTCGAGGTGAGCGTCTCAGACGTGTCACGATTTCGATAAAAATAAATAAACAAAATTATAAATAATAATATAATCATCTCCGTCGTCTGTAAACGAGTATCATTTTATTTGTTAAAAACACAATACTCTATAGTATATATTATATAGTATACTCTAACCTAACGCGTATAATGCTATCGCAGATATTATTATTGTATGTGTGCGGTATAAATGAAGGGACATATATACTATATAGATATATATTATACAGTATATTTTCAGCGAGAATTATATTGTACACGCAGAATAAGAAACGCAAGAACGCCCGAAATGCGTGATGCGGCGTGTTGGCCTTGTGTATATACAAATATTGTTTATTCATATCTAGTTAGGGCTGGTAATGCGTGTATTTGTGCGTAACGTTTGCCGGTTGAGAGAGAGAAATAGAGAGATAGAGCGAGAGAAAGAGAGCAAACAAGGTTATACACTGTGTAACAGTTCCTTTGGTTGTTTGAGTTCAGATTTGCCCCAGCCATATCGACGAGTCCCGCATGTATATATAATATACACATATATACATAGTGACATAGTGTGTGTGTAAACGATGAGTAGAGCAGGAGATGTGTAGCAGTAACAAAGACAAAACTTTCGCACCCAAATCGCGCGTGCTCGCATACACGTATATATGTGTGTGTTTGTGTGTGTCTGTGTGTGAACCCGGTACAGTTGTTACATTTCCGAATAAGCACGATAGGCCGAGGTATCCCGACTGTGCTTATTTACTCAGCAAACTTATGCAATTGTATAGAAGGTACACGAGGATTGAAGGATATCGCTCACTACCTATATATAATAAATTAAAACACTTAATATTCCGGCGACAATTTAATAATATAAAAGCGAGCAATTAAAACGGATAAAAGTTTCAGTACTGCACAATAACGTTTACAACATGCATTTGCGCCTCACCTACAAACTGCAATAAATTTTTATACGCGATTTTTATCATACCTATCAATATTCAATACGTAAATTTTATAAATCCAAGTGACCACGCAGTATTCAGCCAGGCGTGTGTGATGACTCTGTAGTCTGAACTTGTATGTTTGAAATAGTGCCATGCATACAAATCTGTAGTGCAGTGGAATATGAAACGGAGAGATCTATTAGCGCATTTAGTGCAAAGTTGACGACAGAAGACCAATGAAGCAGAGTGTTCGGATAAGACTCGTAAAATACTGACAACGAAAGTCCGCATGAATATATATTTTACAAAATATTTATGTGTAACGCGATTACTAAGCAAAATCGTCTGACGCGCGTTTGACATTATCAAATATCGTTCGGTTGCCGATTTTTGAAAACAGAAAATAATTCACTTGTGTCACACAGTCCATACTATATAGACAATAGCCAATAGGTATATCTCTCTCCCTACTCTCTCCAACCATCACCCCCCCCCTCTCTCTCTCTCTCTCTGTATATCTCTGTCTCTCTATATCGATGATCGGTATATGTATAATAATACGCAAAGCCAGTTATATACACGTTCGGTGGGAGGATGTTGTGCTTTTTTTTTTCCAACATCAGTCGGGTCAAAATATTTTGTAGCTAATTGTAATAAAGGAAACGACGAATCGATATTCAGCGGCGGCACAGTGGGATTGATGAATACGACGCGGGCGCGCGTGTACGGTTGAGCAGACTACAAGTAAAAAAAAAAATAAAAAACGAAAATCCGCCGACTATATGTACGCTGACGAAGGGGTCTTTTTTTACGCAGAGTTCAAAGGGCCCCGGCAACACAACGTCACATATACATATACACGCCGGTAATAATAATAATCCCGTTTCGTGGTCCCCCGCCCGGACTGGGGTGCATACCATTTCAATTTTGGACATTTGTAAAAACTCACTGGCACTGCACCACGTACAATTGTACGACGTACACATACACACACACATATATATATATATATTGTATATTATATCCTCACGCGATTATTACTTTTATATTTGCTCTCTGCCGTTTGCCTTCCGTCTGTCGGCAGGCCGACGATCAAATCCTTTTATAGCGCAAAGTTCCGACTAAACGATTGACTACGACATCTGCCATAATATGTATTACATTCACGAACACACACACACACACCGACGATAGTAATTATTCCACTCACGCCCTGCAGAACTAACATCATCATTTGTGTGACACGATATAATAATGATATATGTAGTAAGTTGGCAGTTTATTTATATATAAATTTAGTGTCAGAGACGTATTTAGATATGGAGGGAGGCTATTTTGTGCAGTGTCGGCCTGGTCAAGGCAGCTAGGCAGCGATCGCTGTCCAGGCCCCTAACCTTTTTTAACCAAAATACATTAAGCCTCGATAAATAATTTGACAATATAAAATATTATGAGCAAAACAATACAAATGAGTTAAAATAGCTAAATTATTAGTAACAGATAGGCAACATAAAGATAGAGAATGTATGTATTATGTCTCCAACCATACGATAGTAAGAACCAATGTAAGATAACATACAAATATCTACTGTTTGGAAAAATAAAAATATAGGTTCAAATAGGGTCCTTACATATCACGCACGTTGACCCGTACTACTATAAATTACAAGTGACAAATTTTCAATTTAAAAAAATTATACCATCTAATATTTTGTAACTGACCAGTAAATTTATTACATTCCTCCAGTTTATAATTGCGATTTTACGAGAGAAATTTAACATCTCCACCAAGTTCATGGACATGGTTAATATATTATTTAGCCCGTCAACTGTGGCCATTATAGCTGTTATTTTAGGTTTTTAGTAGGTTTGTTACTGAGCGGGAGGGTACGGTGGGGTTCTGTACACGTGTGAATGTGTGTAAAAATGTTTACGCGTCACGCAATGAGGTTATAATATGAATATAAGATGTAACCAAAAGTTTATGTTTTGTAAGGACCGTGGTATCGATTTCAGTGTCTGGTTGTGCAGGGGATACGCGTGATATATGCGCCCAACACTTAAGAGGATTTCCAAAAAATGTGATTGTGATCGACGGAAAACGGGTGACGCACTATACGTGCGGCCGGAAGTGATCAAATATACGCGTACCTATAGGTATAATATACAATAGACTCGCCTAGTCAAGAAGTCGTTGCACTGCACGTCATCGTATAAAAAGGTTTGATCAACAATCGATCGGCAAGGCTCGGGTGGACGCGGAATTAGAGACAGTCGCGACGGCTGTGTTTCTATCGGACTGACCATTTTTTCTATATATTAATAATATTTAAAATGTACTTACTTGAAAGTTCTCTCAACCCTCTACAGTTTTTCAACACTTTGAATACATTTCAGCTACAGTCCAATAGCCACACTTTATTTGCACCTTTATTGACGCGTGGCTAGGACGTCTAAAATATGTTTGCACTTGTAGTGCCTCTAAATAATAATTGCGGCACTGATACTGCAATTATATTTTTGTCACGCCTGCAACGAAAGTTTGGTTTTCGACCACGGTTGAAGCGTTGGAGAGAGACCTTTTTCTGTCCAGCGGGCGGTAAAGTGGGAATCCCTAAAAGTACCGGGCGATAAAGTGGAAATCCCCAAAAGTTCTGGGCGTGTATTCCCTGCACAACCAGCAACTGAAATGTATACCACGGTCCTCACAAAACAAAAACATTTGGTTACATCTTATATTCATATTATTATCTCCTTGCATGACGCATAAACATTCAAACATATTTCATTTTCGCTGTTCCCACATAAGTGCGATGAACGTACCGATAAGTTTATTCTTCCATAAAACTCTTTTCATAGAATAGTCTGTATTGTTGCATAGATCCCTGCATTACCTTTTCCACGAACACAAGGGCGTGACAAAAACTAGTATATGTGGTTTGTACGGAAAGGCGATTTCAGTCCTGCGCGAAACGTCACCCGCGACTGAAATAACTCGCTTCCCGCCTTTGCCACACAACATACTATAGTATAATCTATAAACTATAATTATTGATTCGTAAAAACGGAAGTGCTAAACAATATTGAAGAATAATTATTAAGATTAAATAAATTATGTCCACAAAAGTTACTATCTGTTTGCCCGCGAGGAAAAGGAAAGAATGGAGGCGATTTCTTCAACAAATTTTAGTACTCCTGAGTTTTGTTTATTCGAAAACTCTACGTAGTGCATCTTTCCGAGTATATAAATTCCATCACACCACAGTACTGCGTATCGAGTATAATATATTAAACCACGATTATGTTATATAATAAATATATATGAAATATATGGAAACTAAAAGCTCACACGGGGGGAGAGGGAAGGACGACCATGTAAAAAGTTACCGCGAAATAAAAAATACAGAAGAGATAAATAATATACGATTATATATATAAATAATAATACCTAGGAAGCCACTGCAGCCGAGGGATTATGGACGATGTTTGGAGTGATTGAATGAAAGGCGACGGCGGTGGTTTGAACAAGAGCGACAATCAAGGGACGACCCTCGGTCCCGGTCGCGCGTACCTTTTTCCTTCTCCTCCCGCAAGTCTCATGCCACAGTCATCTACCACTCCCTTTTCCACCCCTTACCCCCTCACCACCGCATGTAGCTGTGTGGGTATGTATATATATTATAAGTCCCGAGGGAATATCGCAACGTCCTTCGTCGTCTTCAGCCGGCGGCGACGACTCGGCGGGTGGCAGTCACTCGTTTTGGATCGCGAAACCGGTGGTCTATAATATACTATAATAATAATATATATTAACATATTATATAATAAATAATAATTTCCAAATAATAATGCGCAACACCCTACGGCCAGACGCACGCCGTCGCCTATATAGTGGTAGTCGTCGTCGTTATCAGCGATTACACATCCATCTGTGGCTCTATATTATATTCGTTAGTTACATTGTAGTTCACAATTGTAGCTTTCATCGAAATAAGCATTTTATTTTTTTGGCCGAATGCTGGATATGATAGCGATCTGTGAATGATTCAGTGGCGTAATAATTGAAAAAAAATTTGTATAGGATAAAAATATAAATGTTACCGTCAATGTTGTAAATTGGGTAATAACGTAAATGCCTAGCCAATATCATAAATTCCTAACATAAGTAGTTGATATTGTCAATGCCTAGGCATTAACTGACCATATAGGCAAGGTTGTACAATTAAAATATTTAACCAGTGACGAATGCTGCAGTGCTCAGGAAGACGACTCGTGACGGAAGCGATGGCACCACAGAGCTCAAGGCGGGTGAGCCATAGACGACTATAATAATTATTGAGTGGCCAGGAACACGGACGTCAGCATCGCCGGACTTGAGGAGACCTAACCTAACCTAACCTAACCTAACCTAACCTTTCAGAGTTCGGCGGCGCCCGACTCCGCGGCGGCGCCATAGACTGCCGCAGACACGGTGCCGACGGGGAAGCCAGGGTGAAAATCACGGAGGATATCAGGAAAGCGGCGCGTTGCGATGCTGTCCGCAAATTTTCTCCAATTTTCGCACAGTGGTCTGATTCCGCTGGCCAAGTCGCTGCAACGACTCCGGTCGCCGCCGATTCCGCAGCACCGATATTACATAGTCTTCGTCGATCGCTCCGAGCTTTGGTCCCCGCCGTTGACGGCACAACGGTCGTCTTCAGAGCCTGCAGCAGCACCGTCAAGCAGCGCACGACATCGCGCACTAGCCTCTCGTCGCCAACAGTCGTCGCTCTCGCAGCCGTCGTGGCCGGGCTTCGCGACCGCTGCCATGGTCGTCTTCGCGTCCCGAGCAAACGCGTCCGCGATTCTCGTCCGCCCCGTAGACTGGCCGTGATAATGGTGTAAAGGTGCCATAAACCAGTTAGCATCATATCATCTGCACCACCCACTCGCCATCACGTACCCCCCACATCCCCTCGGCTTGTCTGATACCTTTTTTTTTCTTAATTATTATTTCTTGTTTTTTGCAACTTTTTGTATTACTTGTTATGTTTCACTTTTTCGGCACACCTATTTTTATGGTTCAAAATTTTAAAGCACATAAACATATACATTCAAATTACATATATTGTTCATTAAAACTATATATAATACAATTATTTCGTTTATACTCTGTAAAATGTTGTTATTTATTTTTTGTATTAAAGAATATGATTTATTTATTTCAACACATAATATGAATGATGATCGTGAACATGATCGTAATGTTCTCGTTAGATCCATAAAGAATATTAGCCAACAATTTACGTACCAAATTTCAATAAAATGTAATGAAGGTCTTAGCAACGTAAAAATATAGGTACAAGTTTACCGGTGTGGTGACATTTTGTCTGCCCCAAAACGTGGTAAAAAAAACAGAAAAAATGCATTTAATAAACACGCACACATAATTGTAAAATCAATATATTCATCGCTCGGCTCATAATACAAAACAATAATAATAATAACTATATAGTTATAGATTCTGAGCGGAGCAATGAATGTATTGATTTTACAATGATGTGTTTTTTATTTTATTTTATTTTTTATTTTTTTTTGTGTCTGATATCACCTTTTAGGACAGTAAAAATGCTTCGATTTTCTTCAACAGTATCTTTTCTGACAGGAAAGTGAATCTAGTTGCTCCTTTGGGAGGTCAAAAGTTAAAATTGTTCAGTAGTTTTCAAAAGCGCCGTGAAAAACAAATGAAAAATTAAGGAAAAACGGTAATTTTTACGGAAAACCAATTTTTAACAAAATTGATTTAGGTTTTTGGTATAACTTTAAAAGAAATGACCGAAGATACATGAAATTTTGACTGAATGTTTATATTACCATTTTTTATACACCATAACATTTTTAAAATATTTTGATTTATCTTGATCTGTTTACGGACATTTTCATTTTCCAATTTTTTAAGTTTTTTTTCTATAGATTTCTATAAAACTTTATTTGTTGGGTAAAAAAATTTAAAATTTAACTCAAGGCTCCTAATATATTTTTACAATAATATATGAAAAATATTTAAAAATCAGTAGTCACAAATTTTTTTTATAAGCATTTTAAGTTCAAATATTGACAAAATATACGTAAACATCACGAAAATGTACAAATTATTTTGATTTAGAAATTCATAAAATATTTTCTTTTTAAATCTTAGATTTGAAAATGTAACTCATAATTTTTCATAAGTTTGCCTAAATTTATCAAAAAAAAGGGGGTCAAGTGGATGTCGCTCCGCTGTACAGTAGGCTACAAGTAGATCACTGTACTATAATGGATGGTATTAAATTTGAATTCAATGATATAATATCATTGTATACGAAAAACGATTCTGAGCGGAGACGGTCAGAGAATCTTACGCATAATCACTTGTAAGTATTGAACATTGTAGTTAATTTGAAAAATATACATTTTTATAAATTTTTATAAGAAAAAACAAAAAGAAATAATAAGAGAAAATATTTTCTATTATTAACTATAGATATTGTGAAATTATAGCTTTAGTGACTAGGTCAACTGACTTTCGGTGTCAATTGTTAAAATTTAAAAAATATTACAAATTACACAATGAGGCCAACCACACTCACATTGAACACTAAAAACATGCACATTCCACTAATTAATAAATAATTATTTATATTTATTTTCAAACAAATAACAATCATATAAGAGTACAAAAGTGGCCCGAGCAACAGTTCTTCGATGAAATGTGAAGATTTCAAACCTTGCAGAATTGAAAATCCCATATTATACGTTTTATATCAAACTCCAATGTTTTTAATATTCTAATAAAGGTGATTTTGAATTACACAATACACAACATTCATCAAAATGCGTGATTCATTTTGTACAAACAATACAAATAATTTATAAAATACCTATATTTAAATTATATTCAAAATAAAAAAAACTGAACGTATTAGTGTATTTTATGCATTTATTTTTTTTCTATTATGTATTTGTGTACATGGTGTTTTCGTGTGAGTATGTGACATGTGAGTATTATACGGTATACCTACCTATGTAGTGAGAGTTTATATGTATGATGTATATATTATATTGATTTTGAATTTCATTCCGGCGGAAACGTTTGTTTACCAGTTTGGCACTATACAACACGATGAAATAAACAGTCATACAAGGAGTTAACGAACGAAATCGCCGAAAGCAAACATTCAAAATTCGATACGACGGATACATAATACAATCTATATACGAAAAGTAGAATATATATATAAATGTCTATTCCAGCTGGTGACTGGTATACAGACAGATAGTCGACTGGTAAAGATTTGTCAAAGGGCTTACACATAATATATATATATGTGCAAATGTACCCGCGGGGAGCGGAAAAACTTTGTCCCTTGTCACGCGGGAAATTAGTCGCGAGCGGCAAAAGTGGCGGCGGCGCGTAAAGTCCGCACAAACGGGCGAATCGTCGTTGTCGGGAAAAACCGCTTCGAGGCGAGAAACTCGTGATGTATATAATATGCAAATCGGCACTACGAACCCTTCCCACCGAAAACGCCTGCGTGGATGGAGATTCGCTCGCTCGCTCGCTCTTTCTCTTTTTCTTTTATACGATATTATATTGCGTTATTTGCGTAAATAAAATATACGAGTCAGGCCGTTAATGACGAGCGCGTAAAGAGAAAAAGTTCCACTGGATTTAAATATTCCGATTGTCCCCCCTCCCCCCGATTAGGGTGTATGGGTAGATGTATATATATATATATAGGTATACATAATAAGTTTAGTTTGAGTCAAGGGGAGGGTAGTGTATAGTGGTCGTCGTGATCTTTTTCCGCGAGATAACCTATGCGTGGGCTGCGTCAGAGGAATAATATTAGTCTGTCGAATCGTCTGTGGAGGCGTTGTTCAGGACGACTTCCGGCTGTACATATTATTATATAATATATTATTGAAATATTATGCTGAAAAGTAAGTAAGTATATTCACCAATCAACATTACACTGGTGCGCGTGCTATATAATATTATAATATTGTAGTCTTTGAAAAGATCTTTTCCTTGCAGCTAGCAGTTGTACGACAACAACCCCATTACGGCTTGCGTGCCGGTTGCAGTCTAGTTGAATTTTGTTCAAATTCTTTCGTGTTTTTGTATAGGTATACATTTTAAAATGGTAGAAAGATTTTAAAAATATATTGTGATTGAAATAAATAGCGATACAAGCAATGATTTCAAAGAATTACACTTTTTGCATGTATTTTATCGTTCAGTAAATTTTACATTAAATAGAGACTATTTAAAATTCAACGAAGTATGCGCACGACGATTACGCTCGTGTTAATACACATCAACACAGACTAATAAGTATGTATCGTTATTCATAAACACGTTTTATGTACATAGCAAGCTGCGCAGTCACAGCGTCTTTTATAGTTTAAAGACTCTGTAAACTTAATAATAGTTTCACTTTGATGATTTTAATTATCAAACGAATTATATCATGTTAATTAGTTAACAGAATTTCGTAATTACATACATACTTATAAAAAATGTATATATTTAATATAATTTTAAAATTAGCAATTTGTATAAAAGTAATTCCAATGGATAACCCTTCTATAGCGTCTATAAATGAGCCACCCTACTTAAAACGCTAAGGCGGGCCTATAGAAAATAGAATCAGAATGCGTGTATACTCATGTCTAGCCTAATTTACGCTGAATAGGTATTGACAGAAGAGTGCTCAGGTATTTTTAATTTGCGGGGAAGGGGTAAAGGTTATATGTAAGGTTCATTAAGTTAACCTCCATCGTAAGATATCTCAGTGATAATAAAATGACAATTAATTAATTGGAAAATACCAAAATATGAGATTATAACTTACAAATAATTACACAGTATGCGACTATATGTGAAGATGTTTGAACTTTCACAAGAAGCCAAATAAAATTTGAATTTTATTTCGCTTATTACAGAAACTCCATAAATGACAGAAATTGTAAAACAACTTTTATTTTATTTTCTTGTATTCTATTAGTAAACGCATCGATTTATGCAGAAACCCCATATGTGTGTCTTATTTATGCGGATAATCGTGTCTTTGGAATAATTTGTATTGTTTATTGAAAAAAATTTTTTTAAGAAAATGCGAAGTTTTTATTCCTATACAAAAAATATGTGGACCATATCTATACATATTATATTATTATATGTAATATGGACTAGATTCAATTAAAAATTGGATTAGACTTTTTTATATGCAACACAAAAACAAACAAATTGACTACGTTGAAGTTATCAGTCCTAAGTCTGAATAAAGTGGGAATAAAGTTTGTATTCGGTATATTTTTTTTTTTGTAAGAACTTATACGTATGCATACCTATTATGGGTGATTTTTACCTGCTATATCTCATGTGGGAACTTACGCCCGTCTCAGCGGCCTCTCGCCTCGTCACAGACCAACAGCTCACTTCACTCATCGCCACTGCAACCCCCTACACAACCGTTCAGCTTGCAATCCCCATACTTGACCCTCTCATTTATTCGGCCAGCGTGTTGCGTCCTCCAAACGGTCCATCAAACGATTCCCTCGACCCTATAATAACGTATTCCCTAACCTGTACCCTATGAAAAAGTTAAACCTCGGCTCGCCACTAAAACTCACCCACTGAAACCAACTCCCCGAATGGTCTCCGACCTGAAATCGCCGCTGATCGACCAATCGCCCAACAGACTTCGAGGCCGGTCACCTATCCAATCCAGTAACGGCCCAAATCTGCAAAAACTCTTCCGCGTTTAAACCGACGTCGGCCGCTTGTAATCGAGCGATGAAAAGACGCCGAGACGTTGTGGACATCGTGTGCGATGGCTATCTATACCTACGGAACCTTATACTCACGTGGTTCTATGATGGCGGCCAATGACTATAAAACACTTCAGTTCAAAGTTCCCGATAGAGAATGTATCGGGTCCTTGAACAAGTCAACGTGATAGAGGTGCGCCTCTTCTACAAGAAATTAAAGCGATATTAAACCACCTTTACAGCACTTATATTTTATTATAATTTATTTGTAATATATAATATATTTTATGTATAAATTCAGTAAGTGAGGGTTATCTTACATTAGTTATATTATAACATCACGAAGTCTGTCACCATAATATCCATATACCCTATATGTATAACTATTTTTGATTACTCTAAAAAATGTACCTATGTAATAATAATCCTTCGCCCTGCTCAAAATATACGAAGTCGTATCGTTTAATCGCTTGCTTCGTGTGTCGTTATACCAGTTCATCAGTAAAGTAAATTATATTATATTAACAATTTAATTCAATATATACGTTCAATATTTTACTCAATATGAGTATATTATGACCAATAAGTGTCTTATTGGTGTTAATTATTAACATCAAAATCCTCTCGTGTTCCTCCGTACTTATCTGCTGCTAAAAAGAGTCTATGGTATCTACATATATAACAATATTAATGGTTAAGGAGAATAAATTGCATGTTCATTAAATATAATCCTGTAAAAAAATAATTTAAAAGATTACAGATAATAGAACACAAACGTTATTTTAATGTAATCAAAGTTGGGTAAGTTTATTAAAGTAATTAACTTGAGCTGGTTAAGTTATGTCAACGTTGAGAATGTACTCCTAGACTATAAATTATGTTAATAGTTAGTGAACAAACAATAAATTTATCTGAAAAGTTTAAAGTTAATTGGAGAAAATATTAACTAACTTGGTTATAAAAAAGTTCATTAATTTTATTTGATTACTACCAGGGTCACATGCTCATTCCCACATAATATTTGTTCTTATTGCACACTTGCAGCAGCGTGGTTTAAGGTAATAGACGTTGTCCACTAAATTATAAAATCAATTAAATCAAGAACTATTTATTTGCTATTATTTCTATGTATTTAAAATGGCTTAATATACAATGACTATAAAAAAATTATGAACTACCTAATTATGTATTACTATATAGTTATAGATATATTGTATGTATACAAACCTAATACCCATAACCTAACCATACTTATAAGTATGATTTTAAATTATTTTTTCTAATTACCTAACTGGACATGGATGATTAAGTTTTTTACAATGGATTCTGTTAGTTAAGTTATTGAGTTAATTACAAAGTTAAATAACTAGTGAAGGTAAAACATTTGAAAAGGATTTGAGTTTAAATTTAGCATATTAATATTTTGCTTTATACCAACAAACAAATTTAGAAATAATCTACAATATAACCTACACGTCATATAAATTACAAAACTAACTATAATAACTTAAGTAGATCAACTACTGCGGATAACTAAATAAATACCTACATGGTATATAACTATATAGGTATGTACCTAGATAGCAAACTTAGTATACAGTAGCTATTTGTCCTTTGAATAGGCTTAATAAATAAATCATTTAGATGAATTAATTTAGAATAACTATGCTGTTACTACACAAACTGTTCAAATAGATAATGACATGATGTAAAAATTCATATAAGGCAAAAGATTTAATGTTAAATAAAAATGTGTAGGTATACATTAGTGGTCTAAAAATAATTTAGTTCATAAGAGATACATAAGTTAAATTTTTATTTTATGGCAGCGATGTTTCAATTTTCAACTGCCCACATAAAAATTTAAAAAAAGCAGGTAAGTGGATGTCAATATGCTGTAAAGTAGGTTACAAGTGGGTCACTGTTTAATAATTGTATACGAAAAACAATTCTGAGCAGAGACGGTTTATCAGTGTGGATATTTTATATTATATTTATATTGTTATTACTTATTATTAATACAGTAGATGGTAAGTTGAATTAATATTATAAAATTACAACAAAATAACTAAAATCGTTATTCTATTTAATATGTAATTTCGTAAAAATTTGAACATAAAATAGCTATAAAAAAAAACTGAGTTTTTATATTTTTGAGATTTTTTAGTTATAGAAAAACAAACTTACGTGGAACCTTGTTTTAAATTTTAAATTTTTAGCTATAAAAGTTGAACATTTTATCAATTTTTAACTACAAAATCATTTTTAAATTTTAAATTAAAAAAAATTTTGCCCATGTATTTCTAATATTTTTCTACTACTATTGTAACAATATATCAGGAGCTTTGTATTACATTTCCAAGCTTTTTGACCCAACAAAGAAAATTTGATTGATATTTATAGAAAAAAAATTTAAAAAATTGTAAACAGAATGTCCGTAAGCAGCTTAAAGCGAGTCAAAATATTTTGAAAATTGTAATAATTGTTTTCATTTCTTTTAGAGTTTCGTCAAAAACCAAAATCGATTTTGTTGAAAACCGATTTTGCATAAAAATTCCCGTTTTTCATTAATTTTTATTTTGTTTTTCCCGGCGTTTTTGAATATTTTATTTTTGACCCCACTGCAAAGTACCAACTAGATTCACTTTCCTATTAGAAAAGATACTGTTGAAGAAAATCTAAGCATTTTTACTACCCTAAAAAGTGATGACTTTTAAATAAAATATAAAATGTTAAAATGTATATAGGTATATATAACAGAGAAAACAGGAATAACTCTATATTAAAGTGAAATCCATACCTAACTTCAAACGAGGATTATTTTTAAAAATAAACATAATTAAATTTTTTTTAAATTATTCTTCAAAATAATTTAACAACCTGAATACAATGGTTTAAAATAAGACAAACAAATATGGACATATGGTACACTGATTAGTGATATAACATTAACCAATAATAGCACCTTTGCAGAAATATATTATACAAACAATATTAATACAGTTACTGAGATATACATGCCTATTACTGGCTATTAGTTTTTACAATATTTTATGTCACTTAAAACAAAATTATTTTTAACGCATATTATTTATTTTAACGTCACTATGAAATTGTATTTATAGATACACCAATCAATGCAAGTTAAGTATGAGTGCCTATAGTTACTATTTTAAAAATGTAAACTGTCTGGGTACTAATTATAATTATTACTACAATGTGTTAATAATAGTAATCAAATATATATTTTTATTAACTTACTATTTTATATAGAATAAGTACATACCTAATTAAAAATATATATAATATATATAATATATTGATTTGCTCAGATTATAGTTCAATTTTATTCTACACATAAAAAAATGTAGGTACCTAAAATAGTTTAAAATTAATTTTTGAAAGTCAACATTAGAAACGTTTCTGTTTGTATTATCTACCTACAATAACTAAGCGGTATAAAAAATAGAATATTATATTGAACATTTGAACCGCTGACCGCAAATTGGCATCATTTTCGTAACGGTAGTACAGTACCTATAAGTACCTAGGTACTACCTATACACAAACAAACCACGTATTCGAGCTTATATGTACAAGCTAGTTAAAAGTCATAAAATGAAAACTTTTCATATCGATCAACGTAGTACCTATAACTATATGTATAATAATATTATAATAACTGTCGATCGGATTCAGCGATCGATGATCGGAAACGCGTGATGTACCTATATTAAATTTCGTACATGACGGTTTACGTGAGAAAACACTGAGAAAAAAAGCAATAAAAAAAAAACCGATTGCTTGCCCGCGTACCTTATACGGATATCGTAAAATAAACGCGCGCGTTATTTGAATATATAATATGTAAATTCGATTTCGGATTGAGATCTCGACTATTTTTCGTGTGTAGATATACCTACTACCGTACCTATATAATATAATATACGACGACTACATAACGTTAAAAATAACTACAACACAACATACATACCATTCGAACGTATATTATAATATATTATTATTAAACTCGCATACTTATAGCCTATAGGTATAGCAGGTATACTATTATATATAGTCATATAATATATACCTATATATAAATATTATATTATATATCCGTTGACCGAATAATATATCGGTATTAAATATTAATCTGTTCGTCGCGGGGCATATATACACCTATAGGTACCTAATACACGACGTATGCACGCTGGTCGAGTATATTATATAGTGACGAATAGTTAAAAGGAAAAAAATAATAATAATAACAACAATAAACAGCTGCATCACCACATAATACTATATATTGGTACGTAGCCGCATGGAGATGTAAATGATTTTACGCTCGCTCTGTACACTCGTATACACATTTGTACGTATATATGTATACATATGTGTGTGTATAATGTATATGTATATAATAATAATATATACCTAATAATATATACAACCAGGTCCCGCGTCGTAGTGTCGCATTCCTAAAATATTCATACGGTCATGGTCGGAACATCAATCATACAATATACTGTGCGTGTGTGTGTGAGCTCGGCTTTCGTATTATATTATACACACCTGTGTACGAGTGTGTGTGTGTGTGTGCGTAAAGTGTAAGTGGTGCAGCAGCGAGCATTTGTCATCGCCGCCGACTGCCGGGGAGCTATATAGCCGGTGTTCTTTGGGCGATCTGTGCGCACACAGCAAGGCACGCACGTCAATCAAAAACGTAAAATAATAATGATAATAATAGTAATAAAAATATAAACACTAACACATATACATCTATAATCTGCGTGTCCCGTCGTCGTCTTGTATCGCGTGTATTATATATTTTTCCCAAAGTACCTACCTACCTAGTACCTATATTATTATATTATTATGTGTATTCCTATATATAAGCGTCTCGACGATTCGTTCGTGTCGTATGCCCGCGACGCGAATTCCTATCTAAAAAGCTGATGTATAATATACATACATACACTCGTATAATAGATATAAAAAGACCTGGACCCTTGTTCGTCGAAAAATGTCCAATCAAAATGCGATTGTCCAAAACAGAAATGCGTTCGAATTCATATCACGCATATGTACCTATATATAGTTACCTGGCACAATATATAATATTATGTATAGGTCGATCGGTAAAATGGCGGACACACTAGGTATATACAGATCGATGAGCCGAGAGAAATATTCAAATATTTAAGTACCTATGAGCTTATATGTGTCTGTTCAGAGACGTTTTCGACTCACCTGCAGTTGCACCAATTTTGGACATGACACTATATGACAGACTCCATCTATAAATACCTAACTGTAATATGCGATAAAAAATAATCCGTCTTCATCAAAATTCTAGCCTTAGAACGACCATCCCTTGGTAGGTATAGTAGGTACTGGCTAGGACACTGTACCTACCTAGGTACCTAATCAAAAGTCAAAATCTTGGAAGAAGAAATGAAAATGGCACCGAAAATATTTCTTAATTTACTTATTTAGTTTATAACGTAGGGTACCTCAACGATGTCCTTATAAGAGCGAAGGATTGAGATTAGTTCTTTTTTATTTCGCGCTAAATCAAGCTAATAGGGATGCATCTGCTTGCTCCTAATTAATTGCGCCAATTATTATATAATATACAAAAAATAACTATGAACATCGTCTATCACAATAATCACAATCATGGTGCACTGATGCCTCGTTAAAAGTATGTGACATGTGATTGTTATGTACTATATAATTCCCAGTGTTGTTATACACTTACACATTATTTTAATGTGCACACTGCACACCCATAGATACTCCTTAATATCTATTACATATATTGCAGTAGAAATATAAGTACACATCAAATGTCTTTTGACTTTATTTAAAAATCTATAAGTATTACACATTTACACTATTAAGTATTATAGGTACTAATTTAACGTGTGTAAAAAATACTCTAGTACGTCACGTCACTGATGCGGTACTTTGAGAGGGTGCCCGGATTCATCGAGTACCTATATTATATACACGCGAGTAATCCGTTCTCTGGTTTCTACTATTGTTTCGTCGATGACTGTATAATATTACAATATATATATTATATTTCAGGACGAAACGTACCACTGTTGTATAGTTACAACTTATAAGTGTATCGAAAAAAAAAATTATAGCACAATATTATATCGTTGTACACAATTACGCTCGTGTATAATCCGTGGGTACTATAGAAAGAACTAAACTCTAGTGCGGAGTGATTTCACGTGTTATTATGCATAATACATACATTTTTTCCTTGTGGGTGCGTCGAAAGAAGAGGGGTTTTACTTTTGTTTTTTTCTGTTTAGAGGGATTAACGAAAAGAAACACTTACCAGCCATACCGTTTTAAGTATTCTTATTTAGGTACCTATAGGTACTATACTTACACAGTTACACTGCAGCTGTAGTGAGGTCGAATAAATATCGTCTAGAACAGCGGTTCCCAAACGTTTTTGGGTTCGAGCATCCCTAAAAATAAAAATAAATAATCGCACCTCCCATGAATAAATCAATTACGATTTCATATTATTTAAATATGTATTATATAGAAATTGATGGGGAAAAAACGATGTGTTTTGATCAGGTTAACGCTGTATCGAATTTATCATTGATCTAAAAATATCAATATTTACCATGTGCCTCCTCTGCCAACTGATTGCGCCTCCCGATTTGGGAACCGTTGGTTTAGGACAAAAAATAATTCACAATATATTAATCTAATAAATGTGTAATTTATTAATTCAAACAGACATGACTATAGGTATTGCTATTGTAGTTAACTGACATACATAATTTTAGATTTTTACAAGACTAGTAAGAAACAATGTAACAAACACTCAAAAATTCAAAAAATTAACTACCTATTAAACTTTTTTTTTTTACGCCAGTATACCATCGAAATCCACATTTCGTGCCGTCCGGCTTGAGTAGCTACCTATCATCACTGAACGTTCTATTATGATTGCTCGGATCGCTTAAAATACCAAATTTCGATACCCCTTTTTGGACCCTGCAATGCAATTCAAATAATAGAACATTTTAATGGAAAACTGATAGGTACTATATCTAATTACTAATTAGTATTAAGTGGGTCATCTTGGAATTTAATAACCTATAACCTATACCCGATTAACAGTATTTACTGCAGACAGTGGCACCGTATGCCCATACCCCAGTATCAAGACGAGGGGGGGGGGGCTTCCCCACCGTGTTCGAATAGTTGGGTCGGCTGGTGGTAAGTATAAAGTACCTTCTACTGTACTAAGGCGAGTAAGGTGTGTTGGGTGAATGCTGATTTTTGAATTTAGTGACGCTCATTCCTAAATAAACGATATAAAACAATTTCAATAAATATATTTAGTAATAGGTGCACTGTGAGTGGCGTATTTGGGTTTTGACTTGGGGAGGGGGGGTATGGTAAAGAAAATGTAATAATTTTGTGTATATATTAATTTTAGGATTTTTGATAAAAATATAAAATAGTACCTATTCTCAGCTACCACGCACCAGTGTACTTGAAAATGTAATATTTATTATATTTATTTAGTATTTTGTGTGTAAAAAATTTCTATCTTTCTCTAAGACAAATTCCTAATTCCGCCACTGGGTGGTTGTTAGTTGTCCTTTCCATACATTTAATTTTGTCCTGTTATTTCGTGCCACTGACTGTAGAGGTGGGCAGGTACACAGACTTAGATTGTAGATTTTAAATCTTAGTCTGTACCCCGTGTTAAAAACTATAACAATAAAATCCATAGGCCTCCCCCAAAAATAACCATTTAATTTTACATCAATTAAGATAAATATCGAAATAATAGACATCAATACATCATTAATCAATCGAACATGAGTACAAGACCAGTTTGTATTAAATTATTACGGTACCATTAATACAAAATTGCATGCATAGCCGCATAGGTATTCAAAACCACTTTAGATATGGAATAATTGAATGAAATTCTAGTAGTAAAAAAAAAAAAAATACAATTTTTTTAATAACTAGTGAAAAACAATGATTTTGTAACACTTAAAGGATAAAATAATATAGACGTTAACATATGTTGATAAAGGCATATAGTTCTAAAAATAGAATAATAATACTAACAAGTAGTAGATTATAGATCGATTAGATAGCTTATAATATAAATAATGCTTAATTCAAAATAAATAAAATATAATTAAACTTGTAATTGAGAAAATTGAAAAAAAAATCACAAAACAATGTTTGTTCATTTCTCAGAGAGCTGAAGGTCGAAACACTTGGTATCCGTGCACCTTCATATTCCACTTGATTCTTCACTGAAAACCATAAAACTTTAATGATTAAATTAACATAAATATAATATTAATGTGGTGAATGTATGAAACCAATCAAACATACTATTGCTTAGGATGTGTCTATGGGTAGTATCATAAAGATTATCATATAGAGGATTATAAGTTGTCAAGACTCAGTTATAATTTTTAAATTAAAATCAAACAGATAATATGTCGATGAACTGTGACAATGTGCTCAATTTTTATAACAAAATCATTGTTATTTACATTTTTTAGTAAAAATAATGTGTAACTACTAATACCATTAATTTGTTTACAGAATATTTTTCAGTAAATTATCTGTAATTGATTTTTTTTCCTCAAGTTTCATCATGATGGGCTGTTTAAATAAAGTATTGATATTAATTTTTAAATTCTAACACTAAATTTGCTAGGAAAATATCTATATATATAAAAAAGGTAGACAAGTGGGTATCACTCTGCTGTACAGTAGTTGACAAGTATGTCGTAATGTATGTGTTATATTTGAACACAATGAACCATTGTATAGTGTATACGATAAACGATTCTGAGCGGGGACGGTTAGAGTAGGCCTAGAATACTTTATAGTAACAAAATTGTTATAGTAACACACTATGTAGCTTTAACTTATTTTCAAACACTTATAAAAAATTTATTTGTTAGTTTAAATTTAAATTATTACTATTTATTTTTTTGGTAAAATTTTTTTTCTTGTTTAATACAAGAAAAATTGTGGGGAGTCTCCATCAAAATGTATGATAGCTATGATAGGAAAAAACTGTTATAAAATTTCTAATAACCAGTAACCATTTATAACAAAAAATTTCTATCGTAAATCTCATAATCCCTGTTTGAGCACCTTTCCTGGTTGGAATTTACCCTTTTAAAATTACCCTAGGTTAGGTTAGGTTAACCCTAGGTTACATTAATTTTTATGTATAATATAGATAATAAATTATTGTAATTAATACTTACTCTCTGTTCTTAAAGCTCAATTCTGCAGCTTTATTCAATATAATACGTGTTTCAACATTAGGATAATTCTGCAAAAGTTTGACAATTGTCGAAAAATCTCCTGCCAGTATTTGGTCTCTGATTAAACTATAAAAAAAATGTGTAGTAAAAAAATTAATTTAAAAAGTGTGCGGCCTTATAGTCTGTTCAAAATGAGATCAGACCTCAGCGGCGACCAGTTTTCGTTTACGACGGTCAGACGCCTGCTCACACCATAGATCGTCGGCGGCGGCGCATCAGGCCGAGCCGCAGAACAAAACCACGCCCATGTGCACAACTTGGCTGCCGAGGTCCGATCTCATATTGAACAGAGTATAGATGCTTTTTTTTGGCCACCCTAAAAGACAATTTAGGCACCTTTATTTAATAACTATAAATAATTTAACCATTATAATTGTATATTAATATCAATCTGTAATGTAATTATGTAAATATGTAATAACTAATAACTTATGCATTTTATAATATTATGTTTGTAATAAAATAAAATATAAATAATTATAAAATTGTTTTTTTCTTTGACAGGTCTGAGTGTTTGACTATTTATATGAATGTGTAAATTAGCTTGACAACTACAAAAGTTTGGACTGCCCTGGTCTAGGAAGTCATGCAAAAAGTAAAGAATTTGATGTTCATTAACATTTAGTATACTCTCAGAAGAACACTGCATGAGATATGAAATGAAATTATAATTTATAATTTAAGTTATAACCTTCTCAATGTGGAGCTAACTAACAAAGCAGCTTTCTTCAGAAATCTTTCAATAATTCATTACAGTATCAGTGAAAGCAACTGAAACATTTAAAATTAATCTATTACAAGCTTTTGTGAGGTCACTTCTACTGCTCTCCTCTAAAACATTTGTTTGTACTAAATAACTAAAAATTATTGTAATACCCAAACCAAACCTACACTATCATTGCACAGCATATATCAATAAGAAATGAAAATCGCCGTGAATCAGAAAACAGTGAATCCCATATCCTTAAGACTTCTGGCAGTGAAAATTCTTGTGACAGTAACAGAGTTAACCATCTACAAAAATGTATACATTAAGGTAAACAATAAAATTAATTATGAATACAACACAAAATAACTTACCTAAAACTATAGTACTGTGGGTAAATTTCATTTTTGACTAAATAACTATGAACAACTGGATCATTGTCTTTCAACCTGTCTGTTACTTTACGCATCATATTCACAATTCCAGTATCTGTTTCATCCAATGTCTTAATGAAAAAATCACGAATTTCCGACATAAGATTAGTAAAGACAAAAAAACAGTCAGCCTCGGCATGCTCTAAAAATTATTATAAATGTAAAATAAAGTAGCCATTTTAGGTACCTAGTTATTTTTTCAACATATACATTTCCATAGAATTTATGTATTTATAAATATTGTATGTTGCAAAAGCACAGTATAATTTTTTAAACAATTAAACACTACATACAAATAAATAACTGAATGGGTACAAAGTAGATGATTAATAAAACATCAAAATTTTTTAAACTTGAATGTTATTATTTTATTATACATTATGTATATAAAAAAAAAAATTACTACCTAACCAATATGATATTAGACTAAAATATATATAATCAATGTGGGTAAGTAGGTAAGTCACGGACAAATATATCAGAAGAATAAGATTCAATATTTTACCTTTCATTTTAATAATTGGATCAGTAGCAAAACAATAATAAATTGGACCAATTATTTCA
>JANEHU010002379.1:0-57813 GCA_027563435.1 Nasonovia ribisnigri | reverse complement strand
ATTTGAAAACTGAAATCGTCCGTAAAAGCTGAAAAACAGTCAAAATATATTCAAAATTAGATGGTGTATAGAAATAGCTTATATAAACATTCAGTGAAATTTTCATGCATCTACAGTTATTTGTTTTTGAATTGCAACAAAATAAGAAAATCGCTACCTACATGAGAAATCGAGTGAATATCGAATCTTTTACAAATTTGAACTTAAAATGCTCATAAAAATTTATTATGACTTGCTTATAAACTTTTTATTATTGATAAAATTAGGCAAACTTATGAGGAATCTTGTATTACATTTTCAAATCTTAGATTTAAAAAGAAAAATTTTTATGAATTTCTAACTCAAAATAAATTGCACATTTTCGTCATTTTTACGTATTTGTCAAAATTTGAACTTTGATTACCTATAAAAAAAAATTGTGACTACGGATTTTTAATATTTTTCATCTGCCTTTGAAACTATATATTAGAAACCTACTATTAAATTTTCAAGATTTTTTTACCCAACAAATAAAATTTTATTGACATTTATAGAAAAAAAAACTAAAAAAAAAAGCGGGTAAGTGTATGTCGCTCTGCTGTACAGTAGGTTACAAGTGAGTCACTGTAATGGATTGTGTTAGATTTTAATAATTTAATCAATGATATAATATCATTGAATAAGAAAAACGATTCTGAGGGAAGACGGTCAGTCAGTCTATAATATCTTACTAAGTCTAAATGTGTTTGATGATATTATTGTGAATAAACTAATTAATTTTAGTATTATAGGCATTAGTATTTACTATAGTTGGTTAAATTCATTTTTCTCAAAAATTATATTTTAAAATGCCATTGCGTGTATATAAAATATAACAATATATTCTAAAAGTTTCATATACCAACAAATAATATTTTTAAATTATATCAAAATAACTAAAATCATTATTCTTGGTTTAAATATGAAATGTTGTCTAAATTTGAAATTAAAATGTCTGTAAAAAATAAATGTGTTGATATATTTTTTAGATTTTTTAGTTACAGTATGATTTATTTATGAGAATTTTTGTTTTAAATTTTCAACACTTAGTTATAAAAACTGAACATTTTATAATTTTTTAATTACAATGATTTATAATTTCCGAGATTTTGACAAATTTTGTCAAAATTCGAACTTTAAATGCTTATAAAAAAAATCGTGCCTATGTATTTTTAAAATTTTCAACTGATATTGTAACGTATATAAAAAACATGATAAATTTTCAGACTTTTTGACCCAGCGAATAAAATTGTATTAACATTTATAGAAAAAAAAACTAAAAATTGAAAACTAAAAATGTCTGTAAACAGCTCAAAACAAATCAAAATATTTTCAAAATTGAATGGTGTATAGAAAATGAGAATATAAACATTTAGTGAAATTTTCATGCATCTACAATTATTCGTTTTGAATTACAACCAAATAAGAAAAACGCTACATGAGAAATCGAGTGAATATCCTATGTTGTAAAATTATGAACTAAAAACACTCATAAAAATTATTTTTAATTGCTTTTAGATATTTTATTTTTGATAAAAGTAGAAAAACTTACGTTAAATCTTGTGTTAAAATTTAAAACTTAGATTTAAAAAGAAAAATTTTTATGAATTTCTAACTCTAAATAATTTGCAAATTTTCGTCATTTTTACGTATTTTGTCAAAATTTCAACTTTAAATGCTTAAAAAAAAAAATTTTGACTACAGATTTTTAATATTTTTCATGTGCCTTTGAAACAATATATTAGGAGCATTCTATTAAATTTTCAAGAATTTTTAACGAATAAATAAAATGTTATTGATTTTAAAAAAAAAAAAAACCAAAAAGATTGGAAATTTAAAATGTCTGTAAACAGCTCAAAATAAGTCAAAATATTTTGAAAACGGTATGGTATATAGAAACTGCTTATATAAACATTCAGTAAAAATTTCATGTATTTACCGTCATTTTTTTTAGACTTACACCAAAAACCAAAATCGATTTTATCGAAAATCAATGTTGCGTAAAAATTCCCGTTTTTTCCTTAATTTTCCATTTGTTTTTCACGGTACTTTTGAAAACTACTGGAAAATGTTTACTTTGACCCCCCAAAGTACCAACTAGATTCACTTTCCTATCAGAAAAGGTACTATTGAAGAAAATCTAAGCACTTTTACTGTCCCAAAACGTGATGACAGACACAAAAATAAAAAAATAAATAAATAAAAAAATTAAAATTAAAATAATAAAACACACATCATTGTAAAACCAATACATTCATCGCTCCGCTCAGAATCTAAAATTTTTATGAATTTCTAACTCAAAATAAATTACACATTTTCGTCATTTTTACGTATTTTGTCAAAATTTGATCTTTGATTACCTATAAAAAAAAATTGTGACTACGGATTTTTAATATTTTTCATCTGCCTTTGAAACTATATATTAGAGCCTACTATTAAATTTTCAAGATTTTTTACCCAACAAATAAAATTTCATTGACATTTATAGAAAAAAAAACTAAAAAAATTGGAAACTGAAAATGTCCGTTAACAGCTCAAAATAAGTCAGAATATTTTGAAAATGCTATGGTGTGTAGAAAATGCTTTTATAGACATTCGATCAAAATTTCATGTCTCTACGGTCATTTCTTTTAGAGTTATACCAAAAACCGAAATCGATTTTGTCGAAAATTGGTTTTCCGTAAAAATTCCCATTTTTCCTTTAATTTTTCATTTGTTTTTCCAGGCGCTCATGAAAACTACTGGGAAATTTTAACTTTTGACCCCCCAAACTACCAACTAGATTCACTTTCCTACCAGAAAAGGTACTATTAAAGAAAATCGAAGCATTTTTTCTGTCCTAAAACGTGATGACAGACACTAAAATAAAAAAAAATTAAAAAAATTAAAAAAAATGTGTGATTTTTTTTAAAAAACCAAATACATTTTTCTAGCTGAAATAATTTGACTTCATGTATTAATATTAAATAAAATTTAATTTAATATATTTATAAAACATGTAGGTACTTATAAATTATCAGGTTTGTACTTATATTGATCAATCCATGATCAAGGTCTAATGCTTTGCATACATTTTATTATTAACTCATGTTAAAACTGTATACATTATAGACTATAGTACATAGTAAAAACTTATAGTACGTAGTACAGTAGTATTTTAAGTATATTTACTTTATTGACTGGCAACGCTCTAAGCCGCTGGAAAACCATTTCTATGTCTTCGCTATTAACTTTTGCTTCAGACATATTGTTGATATTTAATGCTAATAATATATATTTAGCAAATTAGTTAAGTTTTACAAAAGTGGTAACTACAGCAGTGTTGTAAATTTTATATTATAATAATTTATAATCATAACATTCAAGTAATGATTCAGTGGTTAATGATCTTCCGTTACCTGTAATTACGTTAGTGAATATAAATGGCAAAAAGTAAGGTAATTTTAAAAATAAAAGACTCTTTGTGTAAGACAGATTTCAATAATAAAATCATTTGCTATACTATATCATTTTAATAAAAATTAAAAATTGAAACTTGTAAATTATAATACTTATTACACAATACAAAACTAGTAAGCACTAAGCAGGGAAACCTGAGAAAGTGTCAAGTGAGAAACTAGACTGTTGATAAGACAAAATTGAAACTCCGACTCATTCAGTATGGCCGGAGATGACGTTTACCATGAATCATGATGATGTCATCAAATAATATAATGGAGAACTGTAAATTATTATTGATAATTTGGTACGATTGGTCATTATCAAATTCTGTTATCAAACACATGTCATATCACAACACAACGTCTTAATCACAAGATTAAAAATTTAAATTATTTGAAATTTAAATTAAAAAAATAGTAAATTAATAAATTGTTATTATTGGTAATTATCAATTTTAATACCAGAATTATTAAAAATACAAACTTATTTATATTGTATACGTATTCAAAGAAATTAAACAAAACAAATTATTAAATATATTTTATTTTCACTTATATCATGAAGTGTTATATAAATATACATAAATGAGTAAGTATTGATATTTTTAAATATTTAGTAACAAGTATAAAGTTAACTTTTTGACAAATATTGAAAACTAAATCTGTAGGAAGTCTCAAAATATACCTATAGATTAAACATTAAATTAATATTGTTTCTTAAATATAATATGTATACTATATTTTACTAACACAATAGTTACAATTTCAGTTTAAATTATATTAAATTATACCACTATCTACTAACAAAATTGTTTGTTTTTGTATAGAATAAATGCTTCAAAAGTGTCGTGTAGAATTTTCTATGTAACAACATAATACCAGTGGTTATTGAAATTAAATTAAAATTAAAGAAGTAAAAAAATTAATTTTTTTTGCTTTTTGACTTTATTAACATAGGTTTTTCCTCAAGTTTTTCTGTTTAAAGAAACACATGTCAATATATTTTCTTTTTTTTTTTTTTTTTGACAGGTAAAATGACATTATTCAAACAACTTGGTACAAATTTAAAAATATCTACCAAATTTATTCATATAAAAACAAGATATAAAACCATAAATTATAATGCTGTTTGTACTAAATTTTATGAAATAAATCCTCTGAAATTAGTATTCCCACTTCAGCAATTTCATAGAAAATATTGTTTTCATTCTTTTAGAGGAGATGAAACTGATAGTGATACTGAAGACATTGAACAAAAACGAGACATTAAAAATATTATATTACTAGATAATAATGATATGCTAGCTACAAAAATAAGTGAATGTAAATCTTTGCAAGACATTTTTGATATCTTGCAAAACAACAATGATCAATTGAATTGGAAAAATATCTCTATGGCTATAGCAATGGTTAGAGAACTTCAAATAATATATTATAGAGTGTGCATGTTTGAAAAGAATTTGAATTCTTATATCACTCCTCAGGAAAGTTTTGAAAACATTTTAACAAATAATGATTTTTTGAACTTATTGAATTTAATGGAAGAACATTATAAGTTTATGAACATCCAATGTTTATCTTACAGTTTATTGTGTTTGCATAAAATTGGAGTTGATATAAATTGTACAGTAAGTAAAAAACTATCGTATAGGCTGCAAAAAATATTGATGACGACTCCTGTAGAAGAAATAGAACCCTGCATACTATCCAGATTTACAGTATCAATTGTGAGTCATAGAGACCTTTTGGGTCTGTATATCCTTAAAGACGTTTGGCCTATTGTTTTAAAAAAACTAAGTAAGAACATTTGCTAACTCCAAATTTAATTTTACTTATGACATTTATTATTTTTGTCTTAGATTTATGTGAAACTTATGAAGATATAAAACATATTTCCATATGTTTGTACAATTTACCATGGTTTTTAAACAAATCTATCATGGATACATTTGTTACAAAAGTTGAACACACTTTGTTGAACAAACCACAGCATGATGATAAAATCAAATGCATAGTGAAAGTGCTGAGACTAATAAATAGTCCTTACTGGATTAATCAAAACATTAATCTCACTAGATCTCTATTGCTCAATTTACAAGGTGTTATTAAACATATAGCACTTTATGATATGATACAACTACAAATGGTATGGAATATGTTTTGATCACATATTCAATCTAAAATCATGTTCTAAAAATTATTTGTATTTACTTTTAAAAATAAATTACTAACAATTGTTTAAGATTATCGTGAAGCAATCTGAACCGTATCAGTTATTTGAGGAAATACACAACGAGACATCGAAATGGCTATCTAAAGCAGATGTTGATACTGATATCACTGTACTTCGACTATTATCTTGTATAGTACCATCTTCATCTGCATCTCGAAGAAAACATATAGAATCCTTACTAAGAAAACAATTTTTGCTAAACAATAGTTTTTCACACTTATGTATTGGACCCTTGTTCAATATTATCAGAAATTTGAAAACATCTGATATACATATATGCAATGCTTATTGGTCAAGTGTATTGGATTGGCTAATATCTGGAAAACCCTCAATTCGTGAACATCATAAGCTATTAAGAATATGTAACAGGTTAACATTTTTAATTTACATATCTCAGTTACATGATCAGATTGAAGAAGTTAATTATATTAACATTATTATTGTTGTTTTTATATTTTATTAGTTTAGAAAACATGATTTTTGTTATAGATATATGAACTTTAATAACAATATGTCTGGAACATACAGACATTATCAATTTGAAAATCAAATGATCAATTGGTTAAATGAGGAATTAGAGCAAGGAGTGTCAGCAATAATTCCATCTAAATTTAGTAAAATATTTTCATTTTTTATAAGCTACCCTAATGAAAATATTGGATATGAAATGCCTGAAGTAATGGTTAAAAAAGTATTAGACACTGTTGGTCAATATAGTGTTTATGATTGTTACATTACTAGCAGAGGTCTAAATACTGCATTTATTAATCGAAAGAATAAAACATCATTGCCAATGTTCTTAGATCAATATGTAAGTAGCGTTTATTTATTTTACTTTAAACTGTAATATTAATTAATTATTATATACCACTTTTGTACCAATTGCATTCAATATGTTTGTTTATTGTTTTTCCTATTTGGAATCACAAATTATATAGTTAATAAATAAACTAAAATATTAAAAAAAGTTAAATTGTTTATAATACATAATACACTATTTTATAAGTAATAAGTACAATTCAAGATTAAAATGTGTTCATGATTGATTTTTTTTACCTACTTTCAGGAACATAATGTCTAAGTACATGATTTTTCATATTTTGTTGTTGGTGGCTATTGGATATTGTCAATATTTGAAGCAAAGGTAATAAATGTTTGTATTTATTCCCTGTTATAGTTTCCAGGATTTTTCTTTCAAAAATAAATTTGGTTCATTTCCAAACTCTAAAAATTGTTTTGCTCAATAATAAGACTAAAATTTAAGATTTTTCACTTACCACATTTTTTGGCACATAGTATGTTATTGATTTCATGTCTTCAAATTATAACATAATATATATTCTTATTCCTGCATTTACTTTTCCAAATTATAATTATAATTTATTTCAAGAGTTTGTAATCATATTGTACTAAATCAATAAGTTATTCAACTTCATAATTAATATTACAATCCAATGTTTTAAAGAATCAGTAAAAATACATTGAATGCAATTAGTATATAAACCTTAAAAATTTATTGAGGGCAATTGGTACATTATTTGTTACATATTAGCAGATAATATATACATATAGATACAGTGTACATATTATATACCTATAATATACAGTAGGGTCTAGATAATACGAACACAGGCTAATCCAAAAGACGCGGTAATCCGAACTATATCATTGCTATTATCAATACATATGTATGTGTATCATAATAATAATATTTCCCCGTAGTAAAATTTGTCGATTATGTTTGTACATCGCACGTGTGCGTCGTTTTTATATGATACGTTAGATATGAAAGTCAATTACGTTAAAAATTAAAATGTTATTGATAACTTTTAAATTGCGAAAAAATTAATTTTTTCTATGTCATATTAGGTAATCCGAACGACACTGTTTCCCAATCTCGTTTGGATTAACGAACCCTACTGTAATTATAAGGTATTATCTTAAGAAAATGATAACATACTGAATTTGATTGAATATATAAATTGATACATTTATATACAATAGATTTTATGTATTATACAATCAACATTGATTTTTGCATTACTTGGTATATTTATACTTTAATCATTTTTAAATTCTTATTAAGGTGAGACTATGTACTGCACTTAACAAAAGATGTTTAGAAATTATAAATCAAGAACCAAATTTAAGTATAGATCAACTAAATTCCTTGTATCGAGGATATAACCATCGATATAATGTAAAAGAACCAGAACTATTTTATAAAATACTGGACAGGTAAATACTATATAATGTAATTTTTTTAATAACATTAGTCTTTAAAATGTCTAATAACGAAATATTTTACAGGTATAAAAACTTTACATCTGAACATTTTTCGTCTAGAACTATTAGAGAACTGACTTACAATTTAATTACATCTGATTGGTATGATGCTGAGCTCTTGGACAAATGCTTGGAGTATTTCATAAATAATCACAAATATTTGTTAGCTGAAAATGTGGAAAAAATATTAACAGTATTTTTTTTGTATGGAGTTAATAGTGAAAAATTTATAGAATTTCTTCCTTTTGCAACTGAAATCATTAACAGGTAAAGTTAGTCTTAAATAATTTTTCGTTTTAATTTAATAGTTTTTATTTTTAGGGATAAATTTAAAATGTCTGGTTTAAATTTCATGAGAGCTTCACTTGCTTTATGTTATTTTTATAGTCTACCTACAACCATAAAAGATTATTTATTTAGTGTTGAGTTTTTAGAAAAATTAGATGATGAGTTAAATAACTGTTATGCTAAGGTGAGTTGAATATTTATATTTATATTTAATAACTAATTGATCACTTTAATTTAAACTTAATTTTTGTATCAAAACATATTTTTAGGCTACATATCCATTTAAAGTAAGACAATTATTAATGATATTAAATAGAGCTGTATGTATTGATTATCCAGAATTTGATGTGCCATGGTTTCATACTAAGTATTGTGAAGAAATCCAGTCATTAGGTACAAAAAAAGTATATCACGATATCAATATACAAATACATTATTTATTTAATTATTTATTTTTTAGTTCCTAAACATACTGGTTCATTTTATTTGGACGTGGAAAGAAGAGTAAGCCAATTAATTAAGAACAAAGGTTATCTGAAAACAAACTCTTTTTCTCCGTATGGATACAAATTGGATTTTGAAATAATTCTGAATAACTCAAAACAGTTTAAGAGGAAAAATAAAAATGAGAAGTAAATTTACATTTATTAAATATTTAATATATTACTTAATACTTTTTTTACTAGGTTAATTTTGCTTCTTCTGAATGAAAAAGATTTGCGAAAGACTGATAATGAAATGAGAGGGTTTTCTAAATTGAAGCAAAGACATTTGGAAATACTTGGATATAGAGTGGTATGGATTAAAAAATCTATATGGAATTCTATGTTTATGACTGAGCCAGAAGCTAAATTATCTTATTTAAAAAGTTTAATTTGGAAAACACCTTGACAATTAAAATTTTAATACCAAAAATGAATATATTTTTTTGAGTATTTCTCCATCATGGATAATAAATAAAATGTATTCCTATCCGAATGCATTTAATGAAGTATAGAATATATAACTACAATTGAAAATTGACAGAATACAGAAAAATCATCTTGGTCATTAGTTAAAAATTAACTTCTTTTGTATAAAATATTATTACAATTTTAGTTGTCAATATACATATTTGATTAATGATTAAATTTATTTTTGCCTATCTACTTTTTTAAAATTCTTATGTTTGTTTTGTCATAATGATGTAGGTTTTTATTGAAAACTTATACTTTGCCATCAATCTGTTTTTACTTGAAAATGGACATTTGACACTTAATGATAGTGTTGAAAATTTAATTATAAAAAAAAGAAGCATAGCAACTAACAACCCGATTGTGTATATAATATGCTGAAAACTAAACATTCCCAATTAAGAGAATGCTACACCCGCGTGTGTTGTCTCCGTCTTACAAATATACAATATATTATAAAATACTGTTTTCCGCGGAATAGAACCTCTCTGGCTGTAGTGATAGTTAAGACTCAGTGCCGTAACTACCCTCCGTGGTGCCCTTGGCAAATTTTATTTTGGAGCTTATTTTTCTTTCATTTTTATAATATTATATTACATTCTTACGTGTTATTCAAAATACTGCAATATTTTTTAAATTATTGTGTCGTCATAGTTAATGAGTTATAATATATTATTGATATGTAAGTCTTAAACTACAAAAAATTACCAATTAACAAATTCACACTACATTTCTTATTATACGTAAATACTTAATACATGTAGTATTATATATAAATTATATAATATAATTTAACCTTCTAATCTTTATGGCCATGTAGGTATTGACTACATGTCTACAAATGTCATTTAAGGTAATAGAAAAAAAAATTCTCAAACCAAGGTTAACCATTACATAATATAAATCTTAAAATACTCATAACTGATATCTAATCTAGACAAATTTGTTACTTGGAGTCGTCAAAATTAAATTATCACTAAATATTAATAATTGTAGTGTTACTACATTTTCTGCTCAAAATAATGTTATAACTTAAATTATAAAATTGATAATTTTAGTATACTATTATATTACATATTATTAACTTAAGTTTAAAAAAAATGGGCGGATAAGTGGATGTTGCTCTGCTGTACAGTAGGTTACAAGTGGGTCACTGTATAATGTATGGTATTAAATTTGAATTCAATGATACAATATCATTGTATACGAAAAACGATTCTGAGCTGAGGTGGTTTGTCAGTCAGTGTGGATATTTTATTTTATATTTATATTGATATTTCATATTATTAATATGGTAGCCAGTTAGTTGATTTAATATTATAAAATTACAACAAAGTAACTAAAATGGTTATTCTTGGTTATTTAATATGTAATTTTGTCAAAATTAAATCATAAAATAGCTGTAAAAAAAAAAACTGTGTGTTTATATTTTTGAGATTTTTTAGTTACAGAATAACCTACTTACACAAAACCTTGTTTTAAGTTGTCAATACTTACCTATAAATTTTGATGTTTTCAATTTAAAATTTGATAAAACGAACTTTGAATGCTTATAAAAAAGGTTGTGTCCATGTATTTTTAATATTTTTCAACTTCTATTGTAACAATATATTAGGAGCCTTGTATTAAATTTTCATGCTTTTTGATCCAACGAATACAATTTTATTGACATTTATAGAAAAAAAAAACTAAAAAAACTGTAAAAAGAATATGTCCGTAAATAGCTCAAAACGAAACAAATATTTTGAAAATTTTATCAAGTAAAGGAATTGATAAAATAAACATATAATATAAATTTCAAGTAGGTATCTTTAGTTATTCATTTTTGAATTACAGCAAAATAAGAAAATCGCTACATGAGAAATCGAGTGAATTTCCAATGATGTAAAAATGCTCATAAATATTTAATTTGACTTTCAGGTAGAAAATTTTTTTATAGAAAAAGATGCACAAATGTATGAAGAATCTTGAATTAAATTTTCAAACCTTAGATTTATAAGGAAACATTTTTATGAATTTCTAATTGAAAATGATTTACACATTTTCGTGATTTTTACGTAGTTTGCTAAAATATGAACTTTAAATGCTTATAAAAAAAATTGTGACTATAGATTTTAAATATTTTTCAATTGTCATTGTAACTATATATTAGGATCCTTGTATTAAATTGTTAAGCTTTTTTATCAAACAAATAAAATTTAATTGACATTCATAGAAAAAAAAAACCTAAAAAAATTGGAAACTGAGTATGACCATTAACAGTTCAAAACAATTCAAAATATTTTGAAAATTTCATAGTCGGTAGAAAAGGCTTATATAAACAACTAGTGAAAATTCAGAGTTATACCAAATTCCAAAATCGATTTTGCGTAAAAATTCTAGTTTTTCCGTAATTTTTCTTTCTCATCAAACGTGATACTGTTGAATAAAATTGAAGCATTATTTCGACTACTTATGGTGTACACAGACACAAAAAAAAAAAATAAAAAAAAACACACATCATTGTAAAATCAATACATTCATCGCTCCGCTCAGAATCTAAAATCATTTCAAATGTTAGGATTCATAAACAGAAGGATTGCCATACGTACCGGAAAACCGGAACTGTCACGGGTTTTTGACTTAGCGTGTACCGGTGTCCCGGTTTTGGGAAAAAATTTAAAACTGTTTAATTTCAACAATTTGTTCGAATAATAATTTCAAGTCAAAATGTAATACGGGATAAAGTAATGGGGGGACGAGGTGGCCGAGCGGTCTAAGGCGTCGGTTGCGGCGCTGCCGTCGCCGCTTCGATTCTCGGTCACTGGGCGGCATTTTTCTTCGGGCAAGTCACGGTGTCCGGAGAACAAGTGCCGCTATCCCCCACTCCGGGGCATGGCAGAAACCTACGGGTGCCCCACTAGAAATTCTGCCACAACACACACACGTGTACCAAAACCAAAAACCAAACCAACTGTTCAACACCCCCACTGTTCCACCCAAAAAACAGGCTAATGACCTTAGTTGTCGAAGCCTTCAACCCCCCCCAATAAAAAAAATAAAAAAATAATGTAATGATGCCAAATCCATAGGCTAATTATAAAATAATAATATTGGGAAAATTCAAGGGGAACAAACAATCGCCCGTGCACTGTTACTGACCAGTTTAAATGTTTTAATTTTATATTTTACCGATAGTTGACACGGGTGTTACAGACTATTTTTTTTTATACTAACTATTATTCGTAGAGGCTGGATTTTTATGTTTTTACATATTTTTACTGAGAGTATGCAGCTCCAATTGGTTAAACTTTCTCGACGATTCAATTACCTATGAACTGATTACTGGTATATCAAATTTTTTACATATCTAAATAAATAATTACGATTTTAGTTATTTTGTTGTAATTTGAAAATTGAAAATATTAATTATTTGTGGGAAGGTTACCTTTTTGAAACTTTTAAGTATATTATTATATTTTACCGTTTATAAGAACAAGGTCATTTCAAATGTAATTTTCAAAAACATTTTCTACCTACTGTATTTATTATTAATACAAAACTAAACTAATTTTATAGCAATAATGTCATAAAATATATACTTATAAGTAATATAGCCTGATAGTTGACAGACTCAACAGACCGTCTTTGCTCTGCATAATCATTTTGTATGCAATATAAATGCCAATATTGAGTAAATAATATTTATCATTAAATTCTATTTTAACACATCCAATACATTCACTTGACAACTATCATAGAATAATTATTCTATGCAACTATTGTACAGCAGAGCGGTAGGTATCCAACTTTTTTTTTAATGTGTATCAATAGGCACTGAAATAAAAAAAATCAACAAGCAGTGGCCTAGACAGAGGGTATGTACTCTGTTTTAGTGTTGAAACACCCCGTTCGGTTGACTGTTACATTTGTGCAAATTCTGGCTACGCACCAATGAGTAAAAAATATAATACATGTGTAATATAAATTATAAATGTATTATACGAAAATAATATGCTTATACTGGTAGTTAAGTAGTTTATATAATTTAATAAAACAATTATTTTTTTCCCATGGCTTTTTGTTACATTTTACGTCTTCTATCATTAAACATCAATAATAATTATAACATGTATAGATGTTGGTAAATATTTATATAGTATATAAGACATATTTTAGTTGGTGAGTTAGTATATAAGGCACATTGCCATACATTAGTTATTAATCCTTGTAACTTGTAGACATTAAATAATGAATCTATACGAAAAAAAATCCCCAAAGCTACCTATAACTAACTGTTGGATACAGCTCTCAAAAGTAATAATTAATAATAGGTGATAAAAAAATACAAAATTTTAATGGTAATTACTAATTTCTATATAAACATTTATTTATTTATTTATTTATACGCGGGTGTCGGGTAGGTATACTTTAGTACTATTGAGTACAGTAGGCTAGTATAGAATCTCAATTTGACAAAAATCTAACAGTGAAATTAAATAATATAATTTTTAAATCGTTAATATTTTAGATTCTGAGCGGATCAGTGAATGTATTGATATTACAATGATGTGTGTTGTTAATTTTTGTGTCTGTCATCACTTGTATGGACAGTGAAAATGCTTAGATTTTCTTCAAAAACATTTTTTTCTGATAGGACAGTGAATCTAGTTGGTACTTTGAGGGGTCAAAAATATAAAATTCCCAGTAATTTACCAAAGCGCCGGGTAAAACAAAACAAAAATTAAGAAAAAACGGTACTATTGACTCAGAATTGGTTTTCGACAAAATCGATTTTGGTGTTACTCTAGAGAAAATAACCGTAGATACATGAAATTTCCACTGAAAGTGTGTATTAGAAGTTCTATACACAATAACATTTTCAAAATATTTTAACTTGTTTTGAGTGGTTTACGGACATTTTCAATTTTTTAGTTTTTTTCTATAAATGTCATTAAAATTTTATATGCTGGGTTGAGAATCATGAATAATTAAATCAACGTTTCTTATATATTCCAGGGTTATATTCCACAATAGAGAATATTACTGATGTTGGTACCTACGTCCTACGTACTTAGTGATACTACTAATCTAATAAATTATAGTCTAATAGTTGGAGATCGGATTTATATGCGCTTAAAATCTTAAAAATAAGATATTTCTAATTTCTATGCTGTTTAATTTCATCAAAATAATATTTAATATGCAAAAATATTCTTTATCATAAAAATTATAAGATAGTTAAGTAATCCTAATCTTTAAAAAATTATTCAAACAGTCATATTTAATCTATAATATGGTGATATACTGGTATACCTATGTACTAAATTGTTTAATTTTTTTAGATGTGTGACTGCAGAACATAGTTACATACCTAAAAATCAGATATAAGAATTTTATAAAAGTAAAAACAATGTTTTAAATAATAAAAAACAAAACGTATTACTGAATAACAGAAACACAGTGCTATCACGTAGAAGCCGGGGACTACCACCATCGGAACGACATACTTATACAATTATTTCTCACTTGTGCCGCTCCCGAGGATTGTCGGTAAATGTGACACAAGTCAAAGGTACGGCCATTATACTTGTACTACTGATCCCATGACTAATTAAATTATTAATATAAAAATATGTGGCCCCCAACACCAATATTTGGTATACCAGCCAGCTGTGGGAACAGTGTACTTGGCTACTTGCACAAGTGCACAAGTATTGGCATACTTGTCAAGTACGCCAGTCATGTGAACACCCTAATCGTGTACTGATCAAATGTACAGTTATTGGTGTATTTAACAAGTGCAACAGTCGTGGGATGCGGCTTTAAGACGTATTAGATGAGAGATCAAGAGAATAATTGATTTTCTTATCATTGTTATGTTGTTACCAATATTCTTAGATCATATACAAGTATAGTATAATATGATCTAAGCCAACATTGCTTTGTGTTATTGCGTCACCATAAAATATGATGAAAATATTTTTGCTTTTTTTCATAGATAATAAACACCCTTCTTTATTATCAATGCTTTTTTTTTACAAATCATTAGATTTTTATAAAATATTCAAATTAAACCCCAAATCCCAATATGGCAATATATTCCTAAACATATTTTTTGCACAAAATATTCTTTTACCTTGAAATGCACTAAAAAATTTGATATAGCAGTTCATAAGTAATTGAATCGTCGAGAAAGTTTAACTAATTGGAGCTGCATACTCTCAGTAAAAATATGTAAAAACATAAAAATCCAGCCTCTACGAATAATAGTTAGTATAAAAAAAATAGTCTGTAACACCCGTGTCAACTATCGGTAAAATATAAAATTAAAACATTTAAACTGGTCAGTAACAGTGCACGGGCGATTGTTTGTTCCCCTTGAATTTTCCCAATATTATTATTTTATAACTAGCCTATGGATTTGGCATCATTACTTTACCCCGTATAATATTTTGACTCTTAATTGAAATTATTATTCGAACAAATTGTCGAAATTAAACAGTTTTTAATTTTTTCCGGGACACCGGTACACGCTTAGTCAAAAACCCGTGACAGTTCCGGTTTTCCAAGACGTATGACAACCTTTCTGTTTATGAATCTTAACATTTTAAATGATTTTTTAACTTAAGTATAATTAATAATATGTAATATACTAGTATACTAAAATTATCAATTTTATAATTTAAGTCATAACTCATAACATTATTTAGAGGAGAAAATGTAGTAGCACTTCAATTATTTATATGAAGTGAGATTTAATTTTGACGACTCCAAGTAACAAATTTGTCTACATTATATATCAGTTATGAGTATTTTAAGATTTATATTATATAAGTATTTGGTTTGGGGATTTTTTTTTCCTATTACCTTAAATAATATAATATATTATGTAGACATGTAGTCAATACCTATATGGCCATAAAGATTAGAAGGTTAAATTATATTAGGTATATTATATTATATCATTTATAAGAGTTAGGTTAAAAAAAAACTTTAAAATAGGTAATCAGGTAAACAGTAGGTACTTGGCACGGTCTTAGAAGACCATGGTATTTGGTATTAGCAATGATTTTATAATATATTATAAATATTATATATAATATAATATAATATATTATAAATGGTATTAGGTAGGTACCTATATATATTACTGATATAATATTATTGTGTGATAGGTCCGAGGTCATAGCTGGCAATCTGAACTACCAAGGTAATAAATGTTGACTTACTAGACATATTATAGACATTTAGCCTAAAATTTAGTCTATATAATATATTAAATGAAAACAAAATAATAAAATAAGTGTAAATTATATCAGTAAGTTTATAACCTATGAACAGTGATTATAACGATATCAACACATTAATAATAATTATTTATTCTATTATTACCTGAATGGCTGTATATAATACTCACTATTTGTGTGAACATGACGTATTTTCTCAGTGAAAATGAAAATAATGATAATAGATGAATAGATGGTAAATATGAATCTAATAGTCAATAGACATTGAATTTTCCTTTTATTTAAATTTAACACAATTTGTTTAAATTATTAAAACCTTCACTGTCCACATATTATAATATACCTACCTACCTCGTATTATAATACATAGCTCACGTTCCGTGAACGGAGCAATGAATGTATTCATTTAACGGTTGTACGACACTTGGGCGCTGGACAATTGGGCGCGGAAAATTGGGTTACGGGACAATTGGGCGCAATGAAAATTGGGTGCCGTACATTTGGGTACAAGAACATTTATTTATTAATTCAGATTAAAACAATACTATTATGCAATATCTACTTAAGAATATTAAATCTACACAATTTTTAATAATTTAATTTATAATCAATAATTTTTTTTTTTTTTTAATGAAGAAGTATTTGATTAGATATATTAAAGCTGTTAAATTAATTAAAAACTGTAAGCACAGTTTTGTCTTACAAAAAATAAAAATAAGAAAAAATCATAAAATTATACTTAAACATTTAGACATTATTAATACATGTATTTTATTATGATAGATTTTGAGCAATGCCTTTTAAAAAATCGTTTATACTGCGGCTTTCAAAATCATTACAGATTGCTTTAATTCTAGAAGCTGTGTCTTTATATTTTTTAAGTTTTTGTCTTGGTTCCGTTCCAGCCAAAATTTGATGCATTTTTAAACGATTAAGTTTTTCTTCTTTTTTTAGCGCTTCGATAAACTTCCATATCGAAGGATGGAGTGCATTTAATGTTGAATTAAATGAATTATGCCACCCTTCTACTGAATTGTTTGTTTTAGGAATATCATATTTAACGAGATTGTAACAATTCCATAGCTCTAATGGAAATCTGGGATTTCGGCGTTTTTTATTACGACATAATTTCCCATTCCACGTACTCTCAAAATAATCCAAAAAATCTGATAATAAGGTTTCATTTTCAATATAAAACTCAGTTTCCAAAATTGCTTCGTATGCATTAATTACCAAATGCGGAGGAACAAATGATAATGCATTTAACTTTTTAATGTTTAATGCGAAATTAGATTTTTTTACTATTATTTTCAATACAGCGCCAAATTGTTTTTTCATTAGTTGACAGTTGTGCGTTCTAATTTGTATAAATAGCCTTTAAAAATTAGCAGGTCTCGATTCTTAAACGAATTCACACATTGTAAAAAGAAATATTTCATATAACACAAATTATTTAGCACTAAATTGTGTTACCAGCGCATGAACGTGATATACTAAATAAGTATCAAAACTCGTATCGTAATGTTAGATTATAAACTCTTATCCGTGTTATATTATGTATTGTAATTGGGAATTTTGGCAATAATATTGATAAGTACAATGGAACGCTGATTATCCGAACGCCTATTAACAGGACGTGAAAAAAAAATAATAAAAGGTCTAATAATATTTTTAATTGCATTGAACAACTGTGGATATTTAACCAGACTAAAATATCACCATTTTTCAAACCTTAGTCCGTCTATTGATATTCGCTCCTAATATTGTCTTGCACCCAATTGTCATTGCGCCTAAAAGTCCCGCACCCAATTTTCCGCGCCCTATTGTCCCGCGCCCAATTTTCTGCACCCAAGTGTCGGCATACCCATTTAACAATTTATTATGAGTGTTTTTTTTTTAATATTAATAAATAAATATTTTAAAACTACAACAAAATAACTAAAACCTTATTCTTGATTATTTAATTTGTACATTTTTTACGCTTTTTGAACCAACAATTAAAATGTTATTGACATTTATAGAAAAAAAAACTAAAAAACTGGTAATTAAAAATGTCCTTTAACAGCTAAAAACGAGTCAAAATATTTTGAAAATTTTGCTGAAACAGCATGTTTTTTAAATTTCCTTTTCCCCCAAGAAAAGATTCGATTGAGCCAATTATTTAAGTACATAATGTATATATAGTTCCTATGTCACAAAGAAGTTATCGATTTTTGACATTTTTGCAATTTTACAACTAGTGATGTACGTCCATCGACCATCATCAACGCAGTTTAATATTATTTGTTTGTGCCTACCTTCCATAGATTTAAAAACCCTTTGGCTATTGCTTTTTAACTTTATACCATGAATGTAGTGTGTATCGAAATTACCATTATGGTGGTCAAATTTTTTTTATAATGTCGACACATTATTCACGTAATAGTGGAACGGAGATAATTTTTTATAAGCTTTAATTTGCTAAAACTTCTCTCGCAAGTAGCTGTAGTAACAGGCATTGTTAAAAAAATTCGTAATGCCACTTCCAAATTTGGGTATACATCTTGTAGAAAATGTTGATGTATACATTTTAAAAAGTCATAACAGGTTGCAGTTTTAAATGATTCTATTAATCTATAGAAGCTTGAAACTTCCTATCCTTGAAACCTAACCTATACAGATGCTATTTTTAATTATTTTAAAGTAACACATACATTTTTAATTTTTTCATTTGGATTGAGTATTTTGATTTTATGGAATTTGAATTTATTTCTATATAATATTTTTGTGTTTAAATTTGTGTTGGTCTAAAATAGATAAATATGTGCCATATTGTACGTTCTTCTATTTTTGTGTGCGGTATTGTACTCGTGTTTGATATTTGTGCGGCACGATATAAGTACCTATATACATATTATTATCTTTAATCATGTTGTGCGGTGATGAAAGCGCTATAAACATCTATGATACAGGTAGGCATCCAGACATGTAGGCAATTAAGATTTAAGATACTCATAAATCATAATATAATACATTTGTCATTTTTTCTGTAGTTATTTTAAATTGTTGTAAATTGTACGAACTACTATAGTGATATTTCAGAATTCCGGCTTATTTTATTAAAAATTTAATTTCGGTAATTTAATTACTAATAATAAATTACTTAAGACTGTTTAAGTAATTAAATACTGTAGGTAGTTGAAAAGTGCCTAACCCTTTTATACTCATAATAACTTATAAATGTATAAAATAAGAATAATAATTTGTCTTATTCATCGATGAACTTCAATTAATAATAATAATAATGGTAATTTTATTTGATGAAAGGTTTCTAGAATTACCAATGCATACCTACTATATATAGATTGTATTGGCATAAGTTTTTATTTCTATCGTCTATGGTTATAGCCTATTGCCTATACAATGTTTGTGGAAGAAATAAATTGTGTAATTAATTTATAGACATATTATTTTGTTAATAATATTGATAGTATTTTACTACGTTTTAATAGAAGTAATTTTCTTTTTATAGAAATTGAATAATAGGTTTTATTGTATTTACATGGATGAATGATGAATGACTAATGTTGTAATATAAAATATGTGACAATGGCCCTAAGTCCAAACTATTACAAAATATAATATGTCATATAATTATATATATTAGATAGGTATTATATTATATTTATGTGTAGACTGTAGATATTGTGGTAATATACATATGCTAACATGACACACGCATGCACATTGCACGCACACACGAATAGTAGTAGATTGTAGATATTAGTATATACTGTAGTCTGTAGTATATGTAAAATGTATATAATATTATAATTATATAATATATTACATATTATATTATACACCAATTCAATTTTATATTTATCTCTTAAAAACCAGGCCAAAGTGTGCCATAAATGTACTAAACTAAATCAATTTAAACGAGCAATTATTATTGCGACAATGTACCGTTCATTAATTAATATTAGATATATCAACTATCAATAGAAAAATAAAGAGATTATCAATAATTTCTATTAGGAAGGCCAGGAAGGGGCATAATTATATAGGGGATTGTTGATATCTGTATTAAAAAAAAACTGGAAAATCTCCTTCTTTAAATATTATTGTGTTAATTACTAATCAGTAATAGTTGCTTGTGGCCGAGAGCTATTCGTAGTTCGTAAATGAACATGGGTAATTATTAAATTATAATAGTTCTTGATTGATTTATTGTTTTGAAATTGTGATAATAATATAACAATTTAAAATTAGATTTGTATACACATCAATATAAAATAAATTCATATACACCTACCTATATACTTACTTATTATTGTAAGTTGTAACTAATGTAACTTGTGTTCTAGAACAAGCTTATTGTGATCAATACCTATAGGTTTGTGTCACGATAATTTATAGTTAAAATATGAATATATCGTTTTCTGGATGTGGATTTTTAGGCATATATCATATAGGAGTGGCATCGTGTTTAAAAACTTACGCACCTTACCTTTTGGAAAACAAAATTTGTGGCTCGTCAGCAGGTGCCATATCTGCATGCTGTTTACTTTGTGACATACCTCTGGGTAAGTTTTGAAAAGTTGAAATTTTTCATACATTTTATATTTTATTTTAATTAAAACCCTATAACCGATACAACTATATAATTACCACGCTGGGTGTATATGAAAATAGTAAAAATTTCAAATAGGTAAGACTACTAAGACTGACCGCTAAATTCAGACTTCCCAATCGTTTTCAGCATGCTTAACTACATATATATAGGTACATAATATGTACTTCATAGGTTATTCTTATCACTGAATATCATAAATCATAACAATTGTTGATGAAATCATTTTTTAAAGAAAACGACGAATTTGATGTTTTTTTTATTTGAAAAATTTGTTTTTTTTCTTAAATTTTTTATTCGTTATAGAAATTGAGAAATTTTTTTAAATTAAAACAACCTTATATTCGTTATTATGTATATTGTAAAAATTAAAGAAAATTTTGATATTGATGATATTAAATAAGTAGTTAGGTACTGTCGTACTGAAGATGTGTTCAGAAATTTATATAAATTGCTATAAGTAGCTTTCAATTTATCTGTTAGTTGCGCAACCGGCAAACGTTAATTTTCTTCAATGCTGCTATTAAAAGCTTATTAGAGAAAAACAATGAACAATAATACCGAAAGAGATGTGTTACTAATGTCCTTGAAACAAAAACAATTATTATTTATTAGTACATTTTCAGCAACTAATTGAATATTAGTATTGATGTTATACTATTTTATATGATTGATATTACTTTATTTGTACTTTTTGTATTTGAGCAAAAGTTGAATTAAAAATATGTCGAGGAATATAATTATTTATAATTTTAATTAAAATTGTTTAATTCTCTATCTAGTTTTATACAAATGTATTTGTGTATTGTTAGTAGCCAGGCGGTATATTGGTTAGGGGGTGCGAGGGCGAAGCCCCTGCGGGCCTGTGTTGCTGATAAAATTCTAACCCCCAAAAAAATTGACTCTAGTTGCGCCTATGTTCATATCTACCTATGTTTGTACTTAAATACGATTTTCCTATGGGCTACTACCTACTACCTCCTTACTTATTACTCCTTATTAGCCATTAGGTAGTGATTATATGTACCTACGTACTAATCCATCATGACCGTCCTCTTCCGCCTAGGCTCTAATCCTTGGCAGTTGGAAGCTCATCGAATTCTAGATTTCTGGTACCTATTCAAATGAGTAGGTATCTTTGAGCTGCCACATGATCTATTAATAATAATTCACCTTATAATATTTTACATTAGTTATTGTAGGTACCACATGTAAATAATACATAATACAGTGGCGAAGTGAAATATTTAACGGGCAATTAATTTCTTGAATGACCACCCCTTGATTAATTAATATACTACTTATTAAGTTATTATTCTTATTAAATATCATATTCAGATGAAATTAGTCTTGTACTTCAATTTTACTTTAAATCCAGTGCTCACCCACTGCTTTAAAATTATCGGGTAATTGCAGCCCCTCAAAATCACGGTCAACACGCCACTGCGGGTATACCTATACCAAGATAATTTTTGTGGTTTTTTACACATTATATATATGTAGACCACATGCCACAGTCTGCTGGATAGTAGATACCTTTGCTCAATACAATTATCAGCAATAATTAGTATACTATTATCCAAGTGTTCTTATTTTTAGAATTGATGACAAGTCAAATGTTAGATATCGTAAGAGAATCAAGATCAAAAGCTTTAGGTCCATTTAGTCCATCTATGAATATCACAGAACATTTATACAATCGTCTAAATAAGGTTAAATAACTTTTTGTCTTTTTAAATTTTTTAAATAAGATAAATTGGCTAAATTAGAGTTTTTCTCTTGCAGGACTTACCTGTTGATGCGCACAAGCGAGTAAGTGGTAAATTATTTGTGTCATTAACAAGAGTTCCAGATGGCAAAAATGTCATCATGTCTCAATTTTCTAGCAAGGAAGAAGTGATACAGGTAAGAAATTTCAATTTACCTGCTATACAAGACGGTTAGGTTAATAAAAATGTTCTTTTACACAATTTGAACAGTATTACAAAACACCAATATATTAATTAATTAATATTATTTATACGATTCTATTATTGTTATCATTTTTAAATAGTATTTATTTGGAATGATGTATATTTTAAGTTTCTAGAGTAGAATATTTGTCTGAGTATTTTAATACAGTAATACATTAAACGAGGCTAATCAGCAGTTAGGTACCTATAGTAGTTATTATTATAATTACCAATTCCCTATAGGTATTTTTAATACCTAGGTGTTTTAAATGTTGATAAGTCGAATAAATACGAACTATGAGTACCTCATAACCCATAGACCTTTTACTAATAATAGACCTATAATAATAATACTAATAGACCGGTCCATTTCATGTGTTCACCGAGTCACGATAAGTGGCGCTTTTCGGTTGCTGAGTTACTCAGTTACGACTTACGATATAAAATACTAAATTATAATAGTAGTAATATATATTATTTATGTTCATACTATATACTTCATGTCTTCATACTATATATTTATACTAAACAGTAAACGGTATATATCACTGCGCTATGTTGGCTCGCGACCGTCAATGTTTTTGGTATATGATGGGGCCGGTCTATATAAGTAAACGGTTTTAAGTATTTTCTAAGTCTAACCAGTAACCGGTCTAAGTTGTGTAACCTATGATTTATACTAATAATGATTAATTAATGACTACAAAGACAGTGTGCTTTACTCTTAAATTTGAATAATAAGATATTTCAAGCTGTAAATTAAAATATCTTAATATTGATGCATTTTGTTTTTCAGGTATTATTAGCTAGTGCTTTTATTCCAGTATTTTCTGGATTTGTGCCACCTTTGATTGGTAAATACAGGTATATTGATGGTGGGTTTACTGACAATTTACCCATAGTTGATAAGAATACTATAACTATTTCACCATTTAGTGGTCTAACTGATATTTGTCCCCTTGACAACCCTATTAAAAAGTATTTAGTAAGTACATTTTTTTTCTATCATAGGTATTAGTAGCATTGTAAAGTATTTATAGGCTGAAAATAACCTTTACTAGCTGACTCATAGGTATTATAATTAATTAAGTATATTGTATATAGCTAGGTACCTACTACCTACAATCTACACATCACTCATCACAATTTAAAATATATTTAAACATAAAACCCAGATGTTGCTCAAGCATTTGTTGATCAGTAGGGCAGTAACATTGTTGCATTAAAAAACTCACTAAATTGATTGCATTATTGTATAAAAATATATTAAAAATTGCAACGAAAAAAATTAATTATAATCAATAAAATCATTCAATAAAGAAGCCTTTCTTTATAAATTAAAAAAAATTCTTTATGCGCCTTATTTTCTCTTCTTCCAATCCTACTCGATTCTTCGTAACATAAGTAGGCACTGAGATTTCATCACCTCTCCCTATTCTAGCCGGTGTCTTCCAAGGTCATAGGCATACTTAGCGTTACACAGCTGATAAACCAACTACCCCATATATTTCGGTAACTGAATTTGCAGATGACAAAATTATATACACTTCTCAAAATGATCTAGAGTCTAGACACTTCTAAATTATACTTACAAAACCTAAACAGTCTATCTTCCTGGTATACTAAATTAAAAGTAAAAATGAACAATGAAAAATCATCACACATTACTTTTTCATTAGGACAAGGTGCTAAATACCTTGAGTCAACCTAAATGACCAAACAATACCAAAGGTCTCCATCGTCCATTACTTAGGCCTAACGCTAGATAAACGTCCTACCCGGGCAGAACATATAGAATCAAAGAGTATCCACACTCCATGTAAATAAATCAATACATGTATGATGTATATTAATTAATGTATATTAATTGTATATTAATATACATAAATATTAATGTTAATTATGTATATTAATTTCATCTTTATTAAGTTTGGTTGCCAGGGAAACTGTAACCGTGTAATCAATTAGAAAAATACAATAATATTTTAGGCTCCCAGCCTTACACAATGACTTCACGGTAACGCTCTCCGTTACACAAAATTATAGAATGATTCCCAGCCATAAAACAAATACATGTCAAAAATTAAACGTACCATTCTAAACTTCAAAAGTAAATCACTATATTATTATTTACTTGGTAACCACTAAAAACTCAATCTCAATAACAAACTACTTATTTCTAAGCAACTTCTCATGCCTATATGAACTTACAGCGTCCAGAAAGAGGTAAGGCTAAACAGAATACAAAGATTCCAATCTATCACTTTGCGCATGATAACTAAGGCCACCTTCTACATATCCAACCACAAATTTCACACAGACCTACACATAAAAACTGTCTCAGAAAAGTCCTCAATTATATATAAACATTATCGTTGATGACTAGAAAATCACCCTAACCCACTAATTTAGCACTTGACTCAGACTCAATACCTGGAAACCTCCAAAGGAGGCTAAAGGGAAGATGGTGTCATACTCTAAACACTTAATCGTTTATTAAAAAAATGTATATGCATGCCTATCAAATGCCTAAAAAAAATCAAATATAAAGTTTAATTGCTGGGTTACTTCTTTTCTTCATGTAACTTTTGTCATGTTTATTTTAGCACATATTCTTATGGTAAATAAAGTTTTACAGATTGTATATACATATATAAAAAATAAAAATAATAAAATATTTAACCCATAATAAATTATAATAAGTTTAATTACTTATTACTTCTGATCTATTAAGTTAAGTATATTTTGTTCATTGTCTTATTTAATACATCAATACATCATGTAACATACTAAAATTAATATGTTAAAATGTATGGAATGTATGGATTGTGATACCTAAGTGCCTATCTATTTATAATATTCTGGCAGGTAGTTGATTATTATTAAAAATATTGTAAATGTATTTAGGTAATTTTTTTAAATTTTAAATTAGTACCTAACCATTGTAGAATTAATAAGAACAATAAATTAAAAAATATTTATTTTTTTTTTCAGTTAAAGATATCAAATAATAGTTTTGAAATGACTAAAACAAATTGTTTCCGAGTAGCTAGAATAATGTTTCCACCAGAACCAGAGGTATAATGCAAATTCAAAATAAGTACTTACCTGTTAAATTGTTTTTATACTTAATAATCTTGAAAATTATTTTTAGATGCTTGCTAAATTGTGTTATCAAGGTTTTGATGATGCTCTTATGTTTCTACAAAAAAATAATCTAATTAATTGTAAAATGTGTTTAATTCGGCGATATTCTTTTATATTATCCAAAACTAATATTTATGACATGGCTGGCTACAACCCCTCGTGTATTGATTGCAAATGGAATAATGCTGTAAATATTTTTATCAAAGTCAATAAATAAACTTATGTATCTTGTATTATTATTTAATTTTATGTTTTTAGTTTGCCAAAGTACAAGGAATGCCATATTTCATCACATATACTTTAGACAGATACATTGACTCACATAATGGCATTTTCAACAGACTCTTAAAATCTAAAGGAATGTTATTAGTAAAATTATTCACCCAACCTTATATAGCTGTGGCAGATTTAGCTTGTGAATTTGTACTCAAGTAAGTAAAGGGTTCCTTGTAACAAATTATATAGTTAAGTTTAAAAAAAGTATACACATATATAATATTCAGAATACATATTTTTAGGGTTATTCGTTCTTCTAGACATTTTCAAAAACCTATGTGGACATTAACTAAGTATGCTATAAATAGTTTATTGCATTTTATTGATATTTTTAGTAAAAAAGGCTTAGAATTTATTGACAAAATATTATCCTATAGTTGTATGCCAATTGAAATTCACGGCAAAGGTAACAAATTATTATTATTATTTATATTACATAAATATTCATACCTACCAACTAATTTTCTTTTTAGATTCACCTTATTATTATTATTACAATAAAAAGCATGAATATAAAAAGTGTATAAAATGTTCACAAAGTTGCATAGAATATTTTATTAATTACAGTCAAACAGCTTCGTCTATAACTATGTAAGTCATTTGGACATAAATTTATTTAAGTAATTAATTCAATGAATGAAATTAATGAATTTAAAATATTTTTATTTATTTAACATAATATAAACAAGATAGAAAAGCTAATAAAATATATTTTTTTTAAAAATTGGTAACCTTTATATTGATATTGGTACCCTATTTTTAATATTTACTAGAGTAATGATCATATTAATAATTTATTTGCAATCATAATAAATATACTACTTAATAGGTAAACAATATTTGAATTTTTAGTTTACAATATTGCAACATTGAGCATCTCCTAAAAGCTAAGCTTTTGATGCTGAAATGAATCTATGTACTCATATTTTGATACCGATTTTATAATACTAGCTAATATGGATTTTTTTTTGAAATTTGAATAGAACAGTTATAATGTTTTTAGATTTTGAGTGGAATGATGAATATGTTCATTTTACAAAGATGTGTTTTTTTATATGTGTCTATCATCGAGTTTTGTGGCAGTAAAAATGCTTCAATTTTCTACTTCAACATCTTTTCTTGAAGGAAACTTAATGTGGTTCTTTGAGGAGTCAAAATAAAAAATTCATGGTAGTTTTCTAAAGCATCAAGAATAACAAACAAAAATTTAAGAAAAACTGAGAAAACTTTGATTTTGTTTTTCAGTGTAATTCTAAAAAAATAACTGTTTTCACCAAATGTTGTATACACCAAATTTCAAAATACTATAACTATTTTTAGGCATAAGACAATTTTGATTGTTATTAGTTTTTTTATTTATTATTATCTATAAACATTTTTTGCTCTGTCAAAAAACTTAAACATTTAATACAAGGTTCCTCATAAGTTGTTGTTAGTGGAAATTAAAAAAAAAGTCGAGCGTAAATCAAAAATAATTTTTTTTAAGAGTAAAATTAGAATTTTGACAAAATTCATCAAAACCACAAAAATTTAAGAAATTGAGAAATTGATTGAGTTTTGTTCACTTTTTTAAATGATCGCCTATAAAAACTCTTTACTTAGTGAAAAAGCTTGAAAATGTAAAGCTCCTAAGATTCTTTGATAGTAGTTCAAAAATATTAAAGATACATAGGCTCGGTTATTTTTGATATGCATTTAATTTAAAATGCTGAAAATATTCTTTAAAATCCCAAAAATAGACAAATTATTTTTTAGTTAGAAATTCATTTTCTTTCTTTCTTCATTCTTTTCTTTTTGTAGCCAACATTAGAAATTCTAATAGAAGATTCCCAACAAGTTTTTATAATTTTATATAAAAAAACGTTACTCTATTTACACTTAACAGCCATAATATATTAGATTTTTACTAATTTTTTTTTAGTTATTAAAAATTATTTATAGAAGTATGCTATGATGACAATCTTTTTTCGTATGCAATTAATTTTCATTGAATTCACTTATAACACATCTATCACAATGACATGTTCACTTTTAGCAGAGCGGTACACACCTGTCCACTTTTTTTATTTATTCGACTGTAGTATCACAGATTCTGTGGTACTTGTGGTATAGTGTTAAAATATTTAAAATGATAACTGATAAGTCTTAGTTAAATATATTTCTAGTTTTTTATTTTAAAAAATGAATAAATGAATATCAACAAATGTAACTCATATTAACTGGTAATTAACGACGGACGGATATAAACTTGTACCTACTTAGAAACTTAAAAAGTTGTCTTAAACAAAAATAGAATTATTTCTAATTGTATTAAAAAAACAACACATTTAAGATATATAATACTATACACTCTGATTTTATTTAATATTATGTAAAGGAAATAAAATAAAAATTCTGTGCTTATTATTTAAATTGCTTTCATACATGCATATTTTTTAGAGATTCCAACGGTTACACATTATCTCAACTGTCTAAACTTAACTTGCATGGCTGTCAAATTAAGTCTACGAGATCTGAAAAACATTTGAATACAGAATGGAAACTTTCTTTAATCTCAGAAACATCAACGTTAGTACATTTTATTAACTATAACATTTTGATTGTTGTTACCTATTATAAAATGCTTTAAAACCTTTTTTTACTAATTTTTTTAGTGAAATCGTCGCTGATAAAATTTTAAATAGGTACTACTAGAGATGAATTATCTGAATGCCTTGATAAACCTAAAATGTATGACTTACATATCATATAGATAATTTATTTGATGTGTTTAGAGCATGAGTAACTTGTCATACAGTTTTATTGACATATATACAGATAGTTTGGATACTTAGTATCTACATAACCTATTGCAACTATAACTTATATGTAAGTTCACATAGGCTATTTATTTTGGGCTATTGTATATCTTTTATTATTAGTGTTATACTATTATAAATTAAATATTAAGTATATTTTTTTCAGGTATAATTTTTAACACTTGTAAATTTTGAATACCAAAACTTAACTACATGTACCAATTGGATATTATTGAAGATCCTTCATTTTATTGGTCAGTTCAATTCAATGCAATCAAAATATTATTTAATATTTTTTACTGTATTCTTGAAAAATATTATTTTATCCAAGCTTTTTTTATTTTTTACATTTTTTTTACCTACCTATATCTTTTATTTATCTTAATTTGTATTTTATTTTGATATCAACCAACTAATTTTTTTTTTTTTATTTTCATTCAATAATTTTAAGATTATTTTGTGTCATACTTCTGTTTTAGTGTTTAGAAACATGTATGTTTGCTTAAAATATTCTTATTATATTCTTATGAATTAACTATCTTTAGTAAAATCTTGAATAATAAAATTTAGTTGCGTATTAAAATTAAATTATTAACACTCGTTGTTAAGACTTTCAACATTCTTGATTAAAACAATTATCTGATATTGTAATTATTACACCAAGGGAAAACTTAAGGGGTTGTGTGGTGGTTTGCTTATTAGGGAGGTGTGAATTGTTAATTTTAATGTAATAATATATTGATATGTTGTACTTTGTTTTATTAACAAATAAATAAAAATGAATTGTACTTATGAATATAAAAAAGTATCATAAATACATCTGTACAATACTTCAATTTTATTTATACTTGTTTGAAGTTTATTATGTATAGACACATTACGTCTAACCCATTAATTGTGTATAGCCCTATAGGTACCCAGTTAGTTACCAATCTAGTTTTATATTTACAGTAGTCCTAAGGCCATACTTATCTAATTTTGATTGGGTTAACTTGTCTTGACTATATCATATAAAATACTGTACCTAATTACTTAATACTGTCAGTAGTCACAAGAAACAGTAAAATAAAGTCTAGGTGAATTTTCAGTGTTCATCCTCAAAATGTATGACACACTGTAAAAAATAAGTACGTGTGGAAATTACTGATTATGCCACAGCCATTAGCATATCTACTCATTTAGCCTAAGACGCCACTGTCTATCAGTAATTTTCTATTTTCTTATAACCAAGTTAAGTTTTCAATGGGAGTCCAATCTTATTATTGACACTTCTGTTTTTGTCCAATGAATCATCGGTGATCAGACAAAAACACCAAGTGTGGCATAAGTGCATAACATAGAACATAATAAAATAAAGAAATATGTACAATTACACAAGTCCTAACCTAACGTAACTTAAGTTGGTTAACCTCATGGTAGATTATAGAGATATACGCACAACTGTATAGTGTATATTCATAACGCAAACAATAGTCCCAGTGGATGTGTTTGATTCACAAGCTTACCAGTAGATCTACTAGATCATTCTGCAATCTTTTGGCCCCATTTTTCATATCTACAATACAGATTTCATACAATAAAATAATTTAGCATAGGTATCTTTTTAATTTATTCTAGTCAATAAGATAGATATATTATGATGTACCGCGTACGAAATCCTACTCCGAAGCCGCCACAATCAAGAAGTATCCCTTAGAAACTATGTCCAACATCATATCGCAATTTATATCTAATTTGAATGCATTAATTGGTCCCCTATTGTCCCTCCTTACTGAGGTGTTACATAAACGATTTTCCCCTTAAGTATTTATCATTTTCTTTTTCATAATATTATTTACGTCATACTTTATGCTGTTCGTTAATTATCCGAAATTATTTATAATTACTTTATCGTTTCGTATTATCTTAAAACTTATGTATTGTTATATTGCCCATTGCAAACCATTATCTATCTCTTGTTATAATGTAAGTTTATTTTAAGCATCTAATGTAAAATGTATACTATATTATGTAAATCATTTAATTGTTGAGCTATAATTGAAGGCCATAATTAAAAAAAAAAAAAAAAAAAAAGAAAAGATAGATGTATAATTTGGTATCTTCAGTACCTATTACTTTTCACTTTTGTACCATTCTGTAATTTTTTTTTAAATTCAACCACTGAATGTATCTAATAATTAGAATTTCAAAATGTTGATACTGATTATATTTTAATGATTTATTTACCTTATCCTTGCATAACCACATTAGCATTATACTACAAAATACTTAACCATTTTAAACATTCAAATACATAAGGAATTTAAGAATTATAATATAAATGTTCTATTTCGCAATTATAAATCTACAAGTTATAGGTAAAAAAAAATGACGAATTAAATTATTATTATTATTATTATAAATTGATTTTGTCATGGTCAGGGGTCCCCTTTAACAAATAAGGATTAATATTATCTGGGGTTAAAATAAGTGGGACGAGTACACAATCACTGTTTATACATTACATATCCTTTAAATAGACATTATATTATATACAAGGCCGGATTAAGGACCTATTGGGCCCTGGGGCTGAAATTTCATATGTATTATTAGCTCTTTTGGCAAAATATGCTTTACAAAGCTGCTTGCTAGGCTCGCAGGAAGATAAATTTTTCTAACTATTTCACAAATTAACAATTACATTATAAAATTATAAAATTAATATATGTAATGTATCTCCATAAAACTACTAATTGCAGTATAATAAAAGTTAATACTTCATATTTCATTAGTTTGAATTCAAATTTTCATAATAACTTTTAAATTTATTAACAATAAATATCAAACAAAAGTTAATATATAAAACAAAAAATATTTTATTGATATCAATGAAAATAATAAATAACAGTAAAATGCGTCTTTTCTACTGTAGTGCTTTTGGAGGTATTTACTATTTAGTTGTTTTTGTCGATAAAAATAAATGGTTTTTAAAATATAGAAAAACTTCTTTAAAATCTCTGAAAAATGTGTATCAGCTTAAAATTGTGTGGGCCCCGTTCACTTGGGTACTGGATAGGGCCCCGCCGCCCCGGCGCTTCCGCCACAGATAGAATATTATCTACAGCCGGCGTGCTATCACAGAATTTATTCTGTGGTGCTATCACAGAACAATTCAATGGTCTTATCACGGTTGTAGATAGAATTCTATCTACAACCGTGGGTCTTATTAACGGTTACATTATTGATAACGATTTAAAGCATTTTGCTTTTGGATAAATTTAATTGTGAATTTGTTGAACTGTTTCGGACAGTGAACGCCGTTGTATTAAAAATAAATAGTCTCATAAATAGAAGAGTAGATAATATCTTCTGTGGTTTCCGGTAATTGGTCAATCGTGGTTTTTACTTTTCAGGGTTATCTTTATTTCAGACTCGATGTGCGCGATTTTAGTGACTGATCGCAACGACTATAACGGCGTGTCGGCCTAACTAAAATAGTAACATAGTAATTTACCATTTTTATTGACATTTTGTGTTAGACAAGCCGCGTGTGACAACAATTGACCTGTTGGCCGTCTTTCCGTCATTCGTAATTTTTTAAATTTTGAATGAGCAAACTCTTCGCTTATTGCAGTCTTCTTACTGGTTACTTTTGTTAAAAATATCATTATTTTTGATTTTAATTAGTATACACGTACATAATAATGGTTTTGAGCGCTCTTACGTCAAAACAAGTCTTGGAGTTCATGCCTTTGGACACGTGGACTGAGGTATGTTAAAAATTATAATAGTTGTGGTTTTTTACTTTTTAATGTTTAGTATTGAAAGTATTAATATTATATTTTATTCAATTTTACTTTTGTGTCATCATTATTATTGTTGTACAAGGATAGGTAGTTTTAAATAGTTCATAGTAGAAGACCTACATGCTCATTGCTCGTTTTAATTTTTAATTATTTACACAAGTGTAATGTGTGCTCATGCAGTTAGTCCCTACAATTGATGATCCACATTTCATTTATTTCCTTATTTATCAAACATAAAATACAATATTTATTAATCAATTTTTCTTTAATAGTTATATTAATATTTTTTCTAACCAGCTGTATTGCTCTTTTTAATATACCAATTGCCAATAGACAATAATGAATATTTGATTGCCTGTTTTTAAACAAATATACATTTTTTGCTCATGTATTCATAAAAGGGGAATCATATACAGTTATCAGATAACTTGGCACAATGGCGGTGGGACAGATATGCAAAACTAGTGGGTCCTCTGTTTTTGATGTTAATTATAATTATTTTTATTGGATATCATACTGCAGTGGCTGGCTGCGGTAATCTGGAAACAACGATTCCGTTATCGCACTCTGCACTGTTTTTCAATAATAAAACTATCTGCTGTTATAATTATACCTTCTTTATTTCATAAAACTAGCTGAATTACCTAGAATTTTCCCAGAGAAAAAATAGTGATTGTTCAACTTTTTTTGGGTGTAACACGCTGTGGAAGCAGTGTCTTTAAATGTAAATGATATTATATTTTAATGTAGAGCCATCTTGATCAGTGTTGTCCGTGAGATTTGCAGCAGTATATTATCAGGTAGGCTATTCACCTGCTGTAGATTGCGGACCCCGTGTGGTTTGTACGTAAGTGTAGGTATAATTGAATTCTAAAGTATGAAAGTTATACCAAGTTTGACGTTTTTACCTAATTCAACCTACAGTGGATTAATACAATCAATTAATATAAAATCCTAAACTAACCGTACAAAAATCAGATGAATAAAAAAAAACCAAAAATTTGTATGTATAGATAAAGAAGAAAAATAAAAATAAGAAAAAAAGAATGGCAATACCTAATTGATACACCAAAACCGTGTTTTGAATTTGAGACATTCTGTACTAAAATTAAGTCCCACTGCTCCAACAGGCTTATCACTTTAATATTAATAATAATAATTATTATTAAAACCAATAGCAACTATTTACAAACCAAAAGACTAGCTAGTCTATCACAGATATAACTTTGCAGACCCAGGCACATACCTTCTTAACATATTTATGGCGATTGACTATACCTCAAAATAAAAGACAGTTGGGAACTCATTAGTCCATGTTAAATTTTTAAATTTTTTGATAGTTAGTATGTGCATTTCTTTGGCAATAAAATCATTCAAGTAATACCTAACTGTTAATTTTTTACTCAAATTGTAATAATCTGTTAAATTCATCTCCTTCATAAATATTTTTATTTTGAATTCATACTTGTATCATGCATTTATTCATATTTTATATCCCATATTTTATTAAAAAAGTATTATCGTAGAAAATACCTACATGGTAATAAATAATTTATATTTTAATAAGCATAAAAATCCAAGACTCTAATTTTGTTGGCTGTAATGTAATTATTGCTTTATTATTGGACTGCTCAGAAATTCAATCTTTCTCCTTATAACTTGAAACCAGTTATATATATATGTATTCAGTAGTGGACTTAAAATATATTTGCTTCTATCTGTATAAATGTGTCTTAATTAATCTTCTACTTAAAGTGAATTTTAATTTTTAATAAGAAAGTTATAATTCTCTAACTCGAATTAAGGTATACAATGTAATTATATAATTAGGTATATCTTAGTCTGTATAGTCTGATAAAATTGTAGGTCTATTATCTGTAAAGTAACTATTATAATAAAGAATACATTTATAGAAGCCAATAGGGTTTAAAATCAGTTAAATCAACTATTTTATATATTTACTTTACTAACTTGTATACCATAATTAATTCTAAGACCCACAGAAATAGTTTTATAAATTTTTAATAATGTACCAAAATAAGATTGTGACCAAAATCATTTGTTAATTTTCATGTTTGTTGTATATATATGTGTTAAATATTAAATACATATCAAAACAATAAAACAGGATGAGAAACACACTACACGCATGCCTAAAATTGAACTGAATATCAGTAAAATTATATTTACCTAGGTGCATAGGTAGTATTTAGGTGGTCGGGGGGTTTACGATGGGGTAGTTTGCCGGGAAGGAGAGGCCTAGAAAAAAATATTGAGAGAGCAAACTTATTATTTTAAATAGGGCAGTAAATTGTGATTAATTTTTGCCACTCCCCTTCAAACAATTGAAGCCAAGTGCAGCCTATGCCTAGGAGTATCAAATTATATTATTTTTTTAAGTATAAAGATTATAATATTAATTTTATTTTATTAGGTTCATTTGTTTCCAAGTGATTTTAAAAATGTATATATAGCAACAACTAAGGATAAAATGGAAAAGCGAAATAAAGACATGCAAACAATTTCTTTACAGAGTAGCTCATACGTTAAAGTTACAGAATTTAAAGTATTGGAAATAGTTGCTGTTGAAATTGAAGGGAAATGGTAATTTATTTAATATGAAATTAAGAAATAATGTACCTACTTTAATTCTACTTTACACAACATGGAACAAGTGTCTACTTTTAAAAATTATGTACTGTGTTTATTTAGGTACAGAGGAAAATTAATAAGTTTCAATGAATTTCAAACTAACAATACAAGAATTGAATTAATTGATTATGGCTCTGTTTATCATACTAAGTTAGAAAATCTGTTTATCCTTCCATATTATTTTGAGTATGGACCATTAGTAAGTAAAAGTTATTTAAATTGTAAACACTTAAATTTAATTCACTTTATGTACAACAATTATTATATTCTAGGCTTTACCAGTCAAATTCAAAGATTTTATTCCGAAGAAAACAACATTTTCTATAAAACCTCTTCTGTCAGAAAGTGTAATTATTGTGTTATAACTTATAACTTTTAGCCTTAGGCGTGTCTACGAGTTGTTCCTGTCATGCACGGGCACGACCTGCAAAGTTTGGGAACAAGTCTACTTTACCAGACACCACTAGAGTTTTTAAAAAAAAATGTCCCCTATGGTTATCTATACCTTTCAAGTGCTTATTTTAAGAATGTTATAAACAATCTGAAAACTTTTTTTTTTTGTCATCTTTTTTTTTTATTTGTACAATCTGTATAAAATATAATTACAATAAGCACAATGAAGGGGTAATACAATTATAGAGCAATGGTCATGGTTGGCTTGAAGAAGAAGCTATTCATTAATAGCACTTCATAACGGGATGGTGGACTAGTCGACTAGTAGGTCACGGCACCAGCTACGCTTTAAACGTCGGCCAGGGTCGCCCAGGATTGTTCGGGAGGATAGGTTTTGGATGAGAGGATTTCGGTGATTTGAAAGTTTAAGGTGAAAACGTTTATATAGGGTTTTGGCGACATTTTTTACTGTCGGAATGAGGAGGTCCCTGTGGGGGTATCATTTGAAACATAATAAAAAGGGGCTTAAGTTATCTGCCTGAGGCATTTGGATTGAAATGTTTGGATTCGGTTTATATTGGAGTCTTTGGCTGAACCCCAGAGTTGGATTCCATAGGACCAGATAGGTTTGAGGAGTACTTTATACATGAGGATTTTATTGTGTAGTGAGAGATGTTTGGATGACAGGAGGAGGCGAAGTTGTCTTTGACGATTATTTAGTACAAGTCGTTTGTTACGTATGTGGGTAGCCCACGTGAGTCGACGATCTAGGTATAAACCTAGGTAATGGACATTTTGAGCGGTCGGGAGAGGTTGGTTGTTGAGTGTGATAGAGGGGCAGCTTATTGGTCTGAGAGTGAATGTGCAGTGGATGGATTTGGATTCATTGAGTTTGAACCCCCATTCTTTGTACCATGTCGAGAGGATGTCAAAGTGGGTTTGGATTCTGCTGGATGCCTCGAGTGGGTCATGGTGGAGAGCCAGGATGGCTTTATCATCGGCGAAGTCACCGGTGGTGGTGAGGTTGGTAGTGGGTTGGTCTGATGTGTACAGGTTGAATAAAAGAGGTGCCGCTACAGCTCCTTGCGGTACTCCAGCTTTAATTGATGATATATTGATGATATGTCATATAGGGCTGAGCCATATCGTACGGAGAAATGCCTGTCTTCTAGATAGGACTTGAAGATTAAGTAGAAGCTGGGAGGAAATATTGACTTTAATTTGAAGAGGAGGCCGTGATGCTATACCTTGTCGAGCGCTTGTGCTACGTCTAAGAAGGCGCCTGTGCAGATTAGTTTCTTTTCAAGAGAATAGGAAATTTTGTCAACTATGCGATGAACCTGGTGTATGGTGGAGTGGTTGTTACGAAATCCAAATTGATTGTCTGGGAGGTTCGTTAGGCGTTTAAGTGTGAGTTTTTCAAATACTTTGGAGAAGAAAGGTAGAAGGCTTATTGGTCTGTATGAGCTGGGAGAGTCAGCGGGTTTCCCGGGTTTGAGTATCATAATTATGATCGAGAATTTCCCAAGTAGAGGAAAGTATGAAAGTCTGAGCATGGAGTTGTAAATGTGCGTGAGTGATAAGATGGCTTTTCTGGGGAGTTGGTAAGATGGCTTTTCTGGGGAGTTGGTAAGATGGCTTTTCTGGGGAGTTGGTAAGATGGCTTTTCTGGGGAGTTGGGAGGCGACTTCTGATGTAATTAGGTCGTAACCTGGGGTTTTATGACGTGCAGATTTATTGATTGAAAATTCGACTTTACTGGGTCTGATATGTTTTGGCGGAAGGGTCATAGGTAGTGGACTGGATAGGAAGTGGTCAACTTCAACTATTTTGTTACGGGGTATGATGTCAATATGTGGCTGGAACGTTGTGTGTAGGTGATGACGAAAAGCATTAGCTTTTTCTAAGTCACTGATAAGCCATGTGCCGTCAGGGTTTCCCAGAGGGGGTACTGGAGGTTGAGAGCGGAGAATTTTTCTGGTGTTTTGCCAAAGAGAATTGTTGGTGGTGGAAAGGGATGCGAGATGGTTTGTTAAGTTATCGAATTTGATTTTAGCTAAGATTCTTTTGAGTTTATTGGTGAGGTGATTAAATAGTCGTTTGTCAGAGGGATATTTAGTTCTTTGCCAAACAGCGCGTGCTTTTCTTTTTCCCGATATTAGAGTTCTGACAAAATGTGGAAGATCAGAGGTGGGTTTATTGAGTGGGTTAGGAATAGTGGAGGAGGACCAAGCTGCTTGTTGAATTGATGTCGTGAGGGTGTGAACAGCATCGTCTATGTCTTGAGTTGATTTTAGTCCAGTTTTGAGATCTATACGGTTAGCGAGTTTTCTTTACGGTTCTGAAGACTTCCCAGTCCATACGACCTTGAGTGAGAGTAGGTTTGTTCGGCTTTTTAGAGGCAGCGGTGTCTATTGTGAGAAGGACTGCCGAGTGATCAGAGCATAGATCATCGAGGTTGGTTAATGTATTGTGGAGGCTGTTAGGGCTGTAAACTTACTGTTAATAAGTTATTGCAATAATGTTTGTCAATATTACAGTATACAGTATTAACACACTATAATTTGTGCGAATTAGTTTCAAAATAACAGTGTTATGAATTATCATGCACAGGTTTATGTATTTTGAATTTTGCAAACTTTTCGATTTTTAATGAACACGATAATATCATTATACATGTTAAAATACATATGACAATAAGTAGTAGCTTCCTATGCCTACAGCCTTCAGTCACAAAATTTGTGGCTCTGCTGTGTCTCGGTTGGGGGCTCGGCAATCAAACCCCCAGGAAATAGTTGATGTTGGGAGAAGATACCCCTCCAGGATCTGGGAAAGAGGAACGTTGGATGACTAAAAGATAGGACTAGGCTAACATAACCAATCACCTAATGAGTGATCTAACTTATAATTAGTAATTAATATAGGTGCCGTAAAACCGGGTGAATAGGAACGCTTGAATTTTGAAGTATCTTAACAACTTAACTATTGGGGCTACATAGTTGATTGGTACATCATAATACTGGTATTGGCGAGTACTTTAAACCTGTTATTTCAATATATTCTTGTTGGCAATAAATAATTTTATATATTTTTTTAAGACCTATGTCTCTATTGACCCGACAGTTGGTGTCAATAGAAATATATATGGTATTTTGGTATATATTTCTATTTTACTAACTGAAAGGTAGATAGAAACAATTATTGAGATTTTTAATAATGAAGAGAACAAAATTGTTAGTTAAAAACTATTTTTAAATATTTTTAACTTAAATATTTCAATTAAAAAAACAAAGAGCAAAAATGGAAGTAAATTTGCAACAATTTTTGCCTAAACTTCTGGAAAATCACATACAATGCCTTTATGTTTCCTGCTTTTTTTATCTTAAAAAAGTGCCAACAAAAATAGATTTATTTTTTTGTTTTATACAATTTGGCCAATGTAATACATATATACAATCCATCACGACTGTGTTTCTACCCAACCCTAAAATGGCAAATAGATTATAAAATGAAAAATGATAATTTTTATAGTATTTATATGGTAGTTAGAAACATTGATTTTGGTAATAATTTAATAATTATCAATTGTTGTTTTGCAATGTTTAGCCTCATGGCAGTAGAAATTAACAGAGTGTTCATCGAATTTCGTACTAATGTGTATTTTATTTTATATGTATTTTTTCAGTTTAGTGAAGGTTTCATATTGACAACACAAATATTTGATTATGGGGGCGTTAAAATAATAACTTTACTGATTTTGTTTCTATTTACACCAGTGTTTCTATTCACTTTTTGAACAATGTATGTTTTCTCAAATTTTTCAAATCTTTTTGAACTCTGTACAAATATTTATGGATAACAATTTAAAAGTAGATATATTCCACGAATTTAGCTTGTGCATGACATGTGAAATAGATCTGCACATGCCTATGTTTAAAGCTAATATTATTTATATTAATTAGTTTTTATTGTTTTAATTTTTGTATGTTTTATTATTGTAATTATTATTTATTCAATCTTAGAATCTACATGAAGGTGCTGTTCTTGTTGATGTCAACTGTAATGATATAAAGTCGGAAATTGGTAATAATGAAAAACAATTATTAGAATCAAAAACAGAGTAAGTTATTAACTTTATTATTATTTAATTATTATATATTTAATTATTATTATCAATAAATAGTTAAAATTTAATAGCATAGAAATCTTTATTTTGAATTCCACTCTTTAGTACTTTATAACAATTTAAAATGGTATTGGTTTTATTAAAGATTAACTTCTAATCTTATTCATTTTAATAGGGCCCCTTATTCAATGTTTTCTTTATTAAATAATTTAATTAATGATCTGCAGGTACTTCCACCGTAAACCTTAGTTTTATTATCATTTGCATTTATGTCCTATTTGTTGTAAAGATATACAGCAATATAGTCTGTTTCCTGGGGAAAATTTTGAGGTTGAAATATTGTATAAAAAATATATTCTATGTATTTTATAAATGTTTATATTGGTGATCAAAGCCAATGAAAAAAAGAAAGTTAGGTATCACTGCTCTAATCACTGTTTTTGGGCTTACTCTTTTCAGTTTACATAATGCCTTTATTGTAATTATTAGTTTCTGTAATTTATTTATTTTTAAATTTATTTTAGCATTAACTCTGCTAATGGTCAAAACATTTCAAGTGTTAAAAATATGACCAACGGTCATGATATTAATGAATTGAGGTAAAGAACTTTTTTTTTATCTTATTACTACTATGTACCTATTTAATTAATAATAATATGTTCATTGTTCTTTACTCATAACTCATTTTAAGTTTACATAATGCCTTGTGATTTCTATAATTTATTTATTTTTAAATTTGTTTTAGCATTAACTCTGCTAATGATTCAAAAATAATAAGTGTACAAAATAATATAACCAATGGTCATGATAATAAAGAATCGAGGTAAATACTTTTTTTCTTCCATCTAATGATTACTTGATTAATATGTTCATAGAAAAATTTATATTTACAGCTCATATCTATCTAGTAGTTCCAGTAAAAGAAGCTTTTTTAGCCAAGAAAAACTTAAAAATGGGGATTATTGCATTTTGACTTATTTTGAAGATTTTACTTGTTTGTATGCTGGCAAAGCTATTAAAAGTGGTGATAATGGAAGTTATGATTTCGTTGATTGTATTACTTTAATGAACACTGCTAAAAGTACAGGTTAAAATAAATTTATATATTTTACTGATCAAATCATAAAAAAAGTTAACTCAAGAAATTTGTAAATTAAAAATAATTGTGTTGTGTTATATTATTTTTAGTACTTATTGATTTTTATTCCGACACATAAATGTCTCATTTAGACTACTTTTAATATTGACTGTTTATGTTTTATCAACCACAAATTTTAAATTTTAATATTCACAATTAGATACATGTCTTTTGTTAACACTTTCACAGCCAAATGTCATAAATATGTGACATGGAGATTGTCTGTAGGTGGACCAGTGTCACGTATATGCGACATGGTGAATGTTTATTTTAACAAATATCAAGTGTCTGTGGTTTATTCTAACAATTTTTTTTTTACGGTTCGTTCAAATTTTGGTGACCAGATAATTATTATTTGTATTTTTAAATCTGGTTTATGTCAAAAGCTATTTTATTCGTGGTTTTTTTTTAAAGAGCACTCAGATTTACTCTTGGTCGTGAACTTGTTAAAGTAGGTTTTACTAGCTTTTTATTTACACTTTCTCAAATGTAGGTTCTTCAGTCCAAGCAAATATTAACCTTAATATTCTTTCAAACAACTCCGTGTGAACTACACTTCCATAGCTAACATTTAATTTATTTTACATCTGTATTTCTTTTACTTGAGTTCAACTGAACAAACATGATGATAATTTATTGTTTCTTAGACTATTTACACTAATATTCTATACTTTGTATAGAATTTTACACTTCATAGTATCTTTTTCTATCTTTTTTCAAGTATCTGTTGAATGCAAACAGTTAAAACACCAGTCAATTATTATTTTGAAAACAATAAATAAAAGATAAGTAATGGTCTTTATTATTTTTAATAATATTTTTGAGTATAACCTTACAACACCTTATTTGATAATAAAAATTGTAGTCAAATTAACTGGTATAGTCACCATATAGTAATGATAAGTTATAAATAACCAATAGTACCTTATTTTGATATTAACTATTATTTTAGGTAATAAACTACAAAACAATTAATTTATATACATATTTTTTTATTATTAGATAAAATAATTAAGTGTTATCCAGTTGTGGGAGACGTAGTCAAAGTTTTTTCATCCCAAGAAGATGGCTTATATAGAGCAAAAATATTAAAAAAGAATAATGGTAGTTATGATGTTTTCTACATTGATTATGGAAATATTGAAACAGTTCCATCTAATGATATTTATGAATTGGCTGATGAATTGAAGAAGGTATTTTTTCTTATACTTTTAATTTATTATTTTACTTTTAATGATTTAGCTTTTGTAATGATCAAATGTTCTATTGTTTTTATCCATATTATCATAATTTGATACCTGAAATATAACTTATTTTTCTTATATTGTTATTTTCCTTATTTATTTGCCTCTCATAAAGATATCGTTCGCTATCATTTCAATTTTATACACTTCACTGTGAAATATTGATGGTACAAAAATCATTACATCAAGTGTTTTTTACAAAATATTTGGTGGTTAATAATAATGTAAGTACTATTACTAAAATATATTGTGTGTACCATAGTTAATGGAATGCTTGTGATTTGAGTCTTGCAAGCCTTAAGATATAATACATCTTTTGTAGCTTGGCCTATAAACATAATAACTATAAAATCATACTGCTATTGAATTAGTCATTAATATTATTATTTTTTAGAAAATCTGTTTTCAAATCTAAAACCAATTGTAAACTTAAATATAAACCTAAGCATGATAATGAATATTATTAGTTATTGTTAACATGAAATCATAACTAGGTAATCTTGTTAAGTAAAATTGATGGATTTCATATTAATCTATTAGTGTTTCTTAAATTTCTGTGATAAAATTTAATTTAATTTTACAGACAAAGAATAAACTACTTTAAAATATCTGATTTTTTTGGAAAAACCATACAATTATTTTTTTCAGTTATTCATTATGAAGTTAGTTTTAAAGATTTCCAGTTAATAATACAAATATAATTACTATTTTACATGTAGTCTATATATATTTATATTTACAATTTCAGCCTGGAATAGCTGTTAAAATTGGACTCAGTGATTTAAAAAATATACAAACTACTGAACAAATCAAAAAAATATTTCAACAATTTTGTGATGTTGGAAAGCCATTTGTGATTGTACGTAATGTATAATATACTTACTATTAGTTATTGGAAAATGGATATGTATCTTATATTTCTATAATTATAATTAATCAATTAATAAGAAAATATAATTTATTTAATGAATTAAATCTTATGTCAATAGTTCATCACGTTTATGTTTATATTAAACAATAACATTGATTTATGCTACACAATGAAACGTGTAGGAATACAAATGTTGGTAGATCAAATATTGTTTTACAATCAGTATTATATATAATGTATTAATTGTTCATTGTAATTTTAAAATTAAGTGAATATATTATATTATTTTTTAGGAGTTCGATGAAAACTCTAAAAATTGTCTAGAAAATGTGAAATTAAAAGATATAGAAAGTGGATCATATATTAATTCTAAATATTTAATGAAATGTACTTCAATAGAATCTGGTAATATTATTTAATATTATTATGTCTTAAGTCTATCCTTAATTTTATTTGATGAATAAATAATAATTTGTCTTTTAATTATTATTGTTTTTTGAATCAGAACTTACACTTGTACAAATAGATAAAAATGCTTCTATAATTCAGAACAATACTAACCAATTAAGTGATTTAAAAAATAATGATATAGTTTTTTTAAAACATTTTGAAGATATGGATAATGTATATATTGTGAAGGATGTACATCTATTAAATGATATGATGATACAATTTCTTCAAGATCATAGTGAGTTCATTTTTTGACAATTAATATTTTTTTAAATAAATGTACTAAACTAATAACCATGTTGTGTACTTTTAGCTACTATATGTAAAAAAGAGTTAAATGTAGGAGATATTGTTAAAATTATTCTTGAAAGATCTCAATACCGTGCCAAAATTATAAAAGTTGACACTAATTCAATTTATGTACAAAATATTGATTTTGGATATTGTGAATTCGTTCAGGCAAGTTCTGTTTGTGAACTATCAGATGATATATTAAAGGTTAGATACTAAAATTTGTTAAATAATTTAATTTCATAATAAACATAATAAATGCATGTATGTTTGAAGTTCAGATGAGTGGAGTTGTGGACATTTTAAAAATTGTATGATGTAAAGAAAATGCTATTATAAAAATATAATGAAAATTTTATGGATCTATGTCATTTGTTTTAGAGTTATATCAAAAAATAAAATTGATTTTGTCAAAAACCCATTTTGCATAAAAATTCCTGATTTTCCTTAGTTTTTTTTATTTTCCCCAGTTATTTTTAAAGATGAATGGGAATTTTTTTACTTTTGACCCCCTTAAGTACCAACTAGATTCACTTTTCTATCAGAAAGGATGCTTTTGAAGAAAATCTAAGCATTTTTACTGTCCTAAAAAACTGACTGATAAAAATAAAAATACACATCATTGTAAAACCAATTATTTAGCTCAGAAACAAAAATATAATTTTTTAAAAAACACGTTTTGGAACAACTTGAAACCATGTAAAAAATATATTTTCAAATACAATATTATAATCGTTCATGATAAAAAAACACCTTGTATTATGTAGTGATTAATATTGTTAATAAACTAATATCCCTCTTTTGGTAGATTCCTGGATTAGCTATTAAGATTGGAATTAAAGGACATTTCGTTAAGAAGACACGTGACTTAGACAATTTTATTAGAAGTATTGAAAAAGTTCCATTATGCTTGGTAAGTTTCAAGTCATATTCTTAGATATATTATCTAATGGACGTTCAGTTATTAAAAATTATAATTTTATTATTGTAATAGGACTTCAATCAAATATATTTTTTTTTAAATTTATGTTTTTATGGTTATATATCATATACAAAAGTGATGCATTTAATGTGCTCAATAATTTTTTCAGTCTCTTGTGATTATAAAAATTATTTATACTTAAAATAATTAAAGTAAACATTACATTTTCACTAACATTTTTAAACTCATTTTGTGGAGCTGAATATTTTGTTAAGACGTTGATGAAAAATTTTATTTTAATGTTATCATTTTTAAGGTTTTAATAATTAATTAGTATGTAGCTTAAAATTTATTTAATAATGGTATATTTTAAACTCTGTGTATGAAAAGTTAAAAAGCTTCTTTCGAAACACAGATTAATGATTATAAATTCATGAATATTTTTAGTTATAGGCTATAATTTAATATCATGGCTTTCATTTAGTGTGCTGTATACCAAAAACTTATGAATTTAGCATTTTGTTTAAGCAATAGAATATTCTATTTATTACCTTATTAAACATTGTATAATATTTGTAGTGATGGAAATTTCATTGCAATATAGGTATCATTATTATTTAATTAATTTTTCTTCAGATATAAATAAATAGTATAGCAATGTTTTCAATATCTTAAAACCATTTGTGTTATCTGTTCTTTCTTACATACTTTTTAAATACCTAATGTTGGTATAAGATTTATATTTAATTATTCAAAGCAAAAATATTCTAACAACCAAATTTTCCACAAATCTATAAAATTTGAAAAATAAATTTTATATTTTAGTTGCCCCATTAACTATAGTATAATATTTTTCCACTAATCTACTACCCGATACCTATTTAGGGAGGGGATCAACCATAGGGTGTATTACATGGGAAAAAAATGATTTCATGGAAATAATTTTCAGGCCTTTTAGAATTGTTGGATTTTGGTACCTATTTTTTTATCTGAATGAAGATAACTTCCTGCATTGAATTCCGATTTTTTATTTTACTTCAAATATTGGTATACTGTAATTTACAAAAAAAACACGCTTAAAATTGTATTTTTTTAAAAACATTTTAAAGTTTGAGATTAAAATATTGAAAAACTAAATTCGATGTGGCCTGTAGAATATTAATTAAAACAAAAATGATCAAATTTGGTTGATTCTACAGAACAGGATCATTATTCTTGTAGAGCGTATTTTCGAGTACAAAATTACATTGGCATTGACTGCTTTAATAAAAACCTACTTTTCAATAACATATTTCATATGTTCCTTTAATGTGACGGCGATATCAACTTATGTATTAACAATTAAGTGGGAAAAGAATTTAATGAAAGTATTTTTTTGAGAAAAGGCTGTCCAACAAGTAACAACACATACCATTTTTATCAAAAGGTTTTTTTAATTATTTACATTTTTATTTATCATTGGTTCAAAATTAAAATAAAATGATAATAATATTTTATCTGGTAGATTGCACACCTAAATCTTATTTCGGATTTTGGTAGACTTGCAACGCAACGTGTGTAACTACATACTAAATGACAACATTTATTAGTTATTTACCTACTTTATACTTAATAGTTAGAATGAATAAAGTATGGTGAGCAGTTAACTACATGTGGCTACACTATTGGGATCTCTTTTTTATAGCTCTTAATATTTATTTATTATGGAAATTGCTTAAACTTTGGTGGAAATAATAAACAAATATATCGGAGTTATTCAAACTTGTTTATCTCTACAAGGCTCCTTTGTGTCTTAATATTATTTTGACAGCTTTCCAATTATTAATAGTAAAAAAAATAATAAAAGGCATTCACATTCCAATACCCCCAAAAAATCCTGGTTGCAGACTTAAAAGAATATTGTGTAGAGATCTGCTAATGTAATTCTCTAACACAAATCCCAACCTAACTGCCACTAATTGGTAGCTCCTTAATCCTATAACACTGATTATGGATTTATCCCCCATACCCCTCATATATAAGCTGACTCACAACTGCTAATATTTTTATACAATCTTATTTATACTATTTAGGTTTAAAACAAATAAACAATGTATTTAATTTCCGTACTGACATTTAAGATTTAATATTAACTAATACTGATATCAACAACGAGCGGGTTGTTCACTTTACTCCTCTTATCATCCGCCTCTTGATTTTATTTACTCTATTTCAATCTCGAAAGTGGTCTCTGAGTATTTTTGCCCTATTCATAATTTTAATAATACAAACTTTAAAGATTTAATAGAATTTTTATTCAACATTGACTTTAATCTCTTATACCTTGATTTAGAAAATTTTATGTTATTTAAATCATTCAATTGACATTTTTGTTCCTAAAGTAAAATTAAACCTTGAAAACCCTCATTCCATAACTTGGTCAAATCCATCTGTAAGTAGTTTAATTAATTTAAAAAAGCAGGCTCATAAAAAATTTTGAATTTCAAATTGTCAGTGTGATTATATGGCTTTTTCAGATTTACGTAAAAAATGCAGTTTTATCATCAAGGTTTCATACTAACTATATTTTTAAAATTTAAAATAATATTAATATAATTTGAAAATGTTTTATACTTTTATACTATTAAGTATATTTATACTTTAAGGCCAAATCGTAATAATATCCAACTCTCAGTCTTTTTTGATAATATTATAGTGGATAACATGGATGACATTACTAATGTATTTGCTAGTTATTTCTCTTCAGTTTATGATACTTATAACTACAGTAGAATTTCGGTAATCTGACATAATATATCAGACCACGTTACTGCCGGATTAATGGGAGGTTCACATAAAAATGCATTTTTACTTATTGAATTTTACATATTTACTCATATTAAAAAATGAATAATCTTATAGTATTTTATTATAACATATTAATAATACATAATACATATATATGTTGTTTAAGCAACAAAATATCACATGCATCTACTCCCGTTCTCTTCTGTCCATGTAATGGACGTAGTAAACAAATCTATTGCAGATTCATTAGCGAGGTTTCCTAATTTGTCACCGTTTTCTGATTTATTTAAAATTTCTAGTTTCTCGAATAAAGTTAAAGTAGTATGTTTTTGTTTTTGTTGTTGCGACATTTAAATATGCAATACAACACAATATCTAACAGGTATACACAATGAATACGTACAACACTTCAATGTTAACTGAATAAAAATAAAATATCTAATAGGTTTATTCTGATTTAATCTGTTATTACTTAGTTTTATCTAACAGTTTATTGTTTACGATAGTAAATTTATATATAAATACATATTGGTACGTATCGGATTATTGAATGGCCAGATTACCGAGATTCTACTGTATATTATTTTGCTATTCTAATGAATATTCAGTTCCCTCAGGAGTTGCACAAGGATCTCATTTAGGTCCACTTCTTTTCTTAATTTTTATTAATGATCTCCCTCTTATTTTAGATAGTTCAGTGAACATTTTGATGTTTGCTGATGATGTTAAAATTTACTGTCAGATTAAAAACGTTGCAGTCTAATTTAAATAAGCTTGTGATATGAAGTAAAAAAAAACTATCTACCCCTAAACTATTTTAAATATAAAATTATTACTTTTTCACATAGCAATAGTCCTATATTTAATAATTATCAAATGGATAACTATCCTCTTGAAATATGTTGTTCTATTACTGATTTAGGTATTTGTTTTAATTTCAATTTCTGAAAAGAGTTGCCCATGTTACTCATTGTGTGTGCTATTTCAAGAGACTATTTCCTTTTGGTTCAAGACTAGGTATTGATTCTTTTACTATCAGGCGTGATTTAATTGATATTATGTTTGTTTATGATATTTTAAATTTAATTGGATCTAGAATCCTTAATAGGAATACATGAAATTCTAATTTGTTCCATATACCTAAATTTAAAACATTGTGATGAGAATTCATTTTTCTCAAGAGCCCTTTTTAACGCCAATAAAATCTCCAGTCTTGGATTTTTTGATTTGTCTCGTCAAGTTGTCAAAGCTAAGACACTGTTATTTTTAAACATATGATTATAAACATATTAATATTTTTGATTTTTTAGATATTTTTTATTTTTGTCTCTCTAGCTAGTTGTATTTGTATATATCACTTAAACTTAGTTTCATATGGGCCAATTAAATTGTTATGTTTTTTTCTTGTTAAAGGGCTTATGCCTGTTGATTATTATTATTAATTAAATATATATACTTATTGTGCTTAATTGTATAGATTGCATATTTCATAATATGTAAAAAAAAAAATTAGAAGTTATTTGAGAATATAAATTAATGATAATTTAATTTGTATATTTTAGGAATTTGATGAAAGAAATTCCAATAGATATCAAGAAATTACTTTAAGGAGAAAAGACAACTCAAAAAATATTTTTGAAGAGTTTTTAAAATTAAATAAAAATCAATTAATTTATAATGGTAAGAAAATTGTAGTTTTAATATTTAAAAAATATAGGATTTATTTATATTTTTTTTTAACAGAGATTTCAAACGATTGTGAACAAAATGACACAATAATTAAATCAAATGAAAGTTTAATCAATGACTTCCAAAGCATTATGTTGAGAAGTGGGGATTATTGTTTAGTTTCTTATTTCAAAGATTTTAAAACTATTTATTTGTGTAAAGCTGTAAAAGGTTGTGAAGATGACGTTTATGAAATGCATAATTTGCCTATTATTTTGAAGACTATAAATAGTGAAGGTCAGCAGTTATGAATAATATGTACATCGTATCATTATATTATTAATTTTTAAAAATGAATATAATAGAATCAAATATAATTTGTAAATTTTACTGTTTTTAATCGTTGTTAAAAATAAAAACTCATTAGGATAAACTATCAATCAATGTGTAATTATGTTGTAATAACAAATAAAATGTTTATCACAAGTTGTACTAAAATATTGTCTCTTTCAGATCGAAATGTGAAAACAAATCTAATCATAGGAGATATTGTCAAAGTATTTTCACATTTGTTCAAAGGTTTTTATAGAGCTAAAATATTGAATATTGACAATAATGATTTCTATGTTTCTTATATTGATTTCGGAAATACAGAAATAGTTCATTTAGGTGACATATTTGAACTTTCAGATGAATTGAAAAAAGAGGTATGGCTATAAAGATTATGATATTTATGTACTTTTATAAATTTAATTAAAATTATTTTACTTAAAGACTATATTACCAACTCCAGTATCTATTGAAGTTCCCTCAAATGCCAAAATAACAGAAGAAATTCAAAATTATTTTACAAACTTAATGGATGATAGTGTAGTGCTACGCATTGTGAGTAATTAATCATTTGAACATTTATATAAAACTAGTTTTGATTAAAATTTTTTTCTAGGAAAACAAAAAACGAAATATTGATGGTTCAGAAGATGTAATTCTTAAAGAATTGAATTCTGGTAGTTTGGTGAATACTGAGGTATTAAAGCTACTACCATGTGAAGAGATACCAATCAAAAATTGTAAAAATTCTATTTTATCACCTGTTGAAGATGTTAAGTGTACTTATGTTGCCGAAGCTCATGATTTAGAAGATGTTAAAATATTAAAAGAAACTGCAGTAGATAGTAGTACAGGTTAGTGTTCTAAATTAAATAAACTTAAATATTTAAACAATTAAAAATGTTGTATAATAACTCAACTCTAAATCATTTTTTGATTTACTGAAATTATTTTAACCCTTTACCACCTGTTGAGACTTAAAAGTATACCTCCAAAACAATTCTCTGTACAATTATATACAACCAGCTGGGCCATCTGTCTTGTTAAGTTAGGCCAAAGATTTATTTATTTTTTTAAAATATATTTGTAAAAATATATATGCCATAATATATTTTAAACTTGAGTCTGCGTCAAATGTATTGGCGGTTGATGACTCCACCTCCTAGATGCCACTATGCAATCAAAAGATTGTATTTTAGGTAACGTTCACACAAAAAACCTGATTCCTTAGGTTTAGGTATAGCTTGCCAAATAAATGTTTGGGTACCAGGTGCTGAACGCCTAGTGGTGGGCGGAGTCACCAACCATCATTCGATTATACGCGGACTCTAGGTAATTATTATAGTATTATAATATTATGTATCCAATGGACATAACCTGACCAATATTTTCGGCTGCTGTACAATAACACAGTTCTTTTTTTGGCGGGCTTAGTCTTCTATTATTATGGCTTAAAAAGATTTAATTTTTATAGTTATACTGATAATGTTAGTTAAAATATCTGGCCATGTTTATCCCTTAACTTTGGCTTAAATAGAAAATATTGTATCAAATTAATTTAAAATCTTAAAAATAATAGTTTGTTTAATTTATAGCTGAGAATAGTCAATTAAAAATTGAAGAACACAAAAAATCACCAGATGTTATTGACAGTACAAAAACGTTTGAGCCACTTAAAAATAGAGAATTAGTTCATTTAAGGTATTTTCATGATTCAACATCTGTATTTGTTTCTCGAGGTTCTAATGAAGATTTAGAACAGTATTATGATGTTACTGCAAGAACAGTAAGAGATATATGTAAGTTTCAATAACACATAAATTCAACACGATTATATTGAGCAGAGCGAACTTAATAGTACAAAAAAAACTAATCTATAGATCTTACAATGTACCTTAAAAATATAGAAAATAGCAAATAAAAATATATGGTATTCACTCTGTTGTATATTATGCATCAAGTGTACATCTTCATTGTTTAGGTCACTAATAGATGTGTTAAATTATAACTCAAATATATTATATTATGTCCCTTATTAAACTATCTTCATGAAAAACATAAAATAAATCTTATTTCAACACAAGTTATTAAAAATGTTATAAAACCTCAGAAAATAGTACTAAAAAACAAAAATGTTTAAAATATGTAACATGAAATGTTTTATTTTGAATCCTTGGATGCATAGAACAAATGAAATTTACTCTTTTATAAATCTTGCTTGCTTATTTTTATTTGGGTTTTTTAGTATTAACAAATGCTATAGAATTTAAGTCTTGATTAAAAGTAATTACAAATTATTATATAGGGATTTCAAAATTAGTTATCCTTGTGACTGTCCAACATAATGAGATTTTGTTTTCTATTACTTACATTTACTGTAGAATGTTCTTTTGAGTATTTAAGTATCAAAAAGTAAAAATAATTTTTAAAATATTTTTTATCTAATTACTTTGTCTAACTTATATTTATAATAAAAAAGTAAACATTTATTAGCATATTATGCTTTTTTCCTTATGATAACAGGCCATCAAGGCCTTTTGCTCGCTTCTACCAAACTATGCCGGTCCATTGTGTCATCCCCTTGGTCGCTCTTTATTGGGTTTCTGATTGAGACATCTCATATAAGATTTTAGACATCTTGCCAAACAAGTCCAGTCCAACACCTATTGTTTTGGCCTTCAAGAAAAATCTAATATTCGGCAAAACAGGATTTGTTTGCATTACTTATTCTTATATGGATCTCATTATACATATTATTTTTGTTTTTATGTTCATTTATAATATATTTAAAAACTTATCTATTTGTCCAAATAGCATATTAGTGTTTATTAGATGATTATATTAATATTATAATCCAATTTCTATTTAAATTATTTAAACTAATACTTTTTTTCTTTGTAGCAAAAAAGAAAAAGTTAAACATTGAAGTAGGGGATATTGTAAAAGCAATATTTGAAGATGCAATGTATAGAGCAAAAATACTTAAAAAAGTTGATAACAATCATTTCTATATTTCTTTTATTGATTTTGGAAATGAAGAAACAGTTAATTCTGATGACATTTTTGAATTGCCCGAAGAATTAAAGAAGGTTATTATATTTTATAATAAGAACACAATATTTTCTTCTAATTATATATTATATAATACATTTATTAAATCATTAACATTATTTTTAGATTCCTGGTTTGTGTATAAAAATTGGCATCAAAGGATCACCAATAGTTGATAAATCCAATGATACAGTGTCAAAATATTTAGAAAAGTTAGAAGCTCAACTTTTGTATATTGTAAGTATTTATGTACTTAAACTTAATTGATTATATCGGTTACAATCTGTTAAATGATAGCTTGTGCTATCGGTGTGAACATATATGAAGTGTTGTGCAATATCTGTAACATTGACATTGCTTTTTTATTTACAGAACATATTTCATAATACATCAGTAAAATTCCTACCCTTACATGTAATCACTTAAGTATAAATACTATTATTTCAGTTTTTTCAACTTATAGGTATTTTTTATTACAATTCTTCAATTTTAAAGTGAGTTACGAGTAGGAAATATAAAATAAAAATGTTCATTACACATCTAAAAATATATCTTTTAAAAACCAACACTCAAACACAGATTACATTCTTACTTCTAAATTTGATAATAGATCAATTCACTCTTAAATTAAACCTAAAATTGGTTCTGCTGAACACAAATTTGGTATGTTGTACGTTGTATTGTCTTCTTATAGATAAATATATTTATTTTTAAATAAGTTGATTATAATTAAATTGTAAATCAAAATATGTTTATTGATAAGTTATATAATTTTAGGAATATGACGAAGGAAACCCGAATGGACTCAAAGAAGTTAGTTTAAAAAATACAACAGATAATTGTGATGTTTTTAATGAATTTTATAAAATGTTGGACAATCCAATAGACACTAAAGGTATATCTTAATCATTATCAGACCTTTTATTATTATTATTATGACGAACAACAAATGTGTACATTACTTATATTAATTAATTACCTGTTTACTGACTAAGTTATCAACATAAGTATTAAATTACTTATAAGTACATTTTTATATTTACCTTGCTTATTTTTAAATTCTGAGCCAAGCGATAAACGAATTGATTTTACGATGATGTGTGGTTTTTTGTTTTGTGTGTCATCACCGTCTGGGATAGTCTAACTGCTTCGATTTTCTTCTACAGTATCTTGTTTGACGGGAAAGTGATTAATGTGCAATTTATTTCGAGTTGGAAATTCATAAACATTTTTCTTTTTAAATCTAAGTGTTGAAAATTTAGTTCAAGATTCCTCATAAGTTTGCCTACCTTTTTCAAGAAAAAAATGTCTACCTGAAAGTAAAATTAAATGTTTACGAACGTTTGAAGTTAAAATTTTTACAAGGTTGGATATTCGCTCTGTTTCTCATTTAGCGATTTTCTTATTTTGCTGTAAATAAAAATGAATAATTGTTGATACTTGAAGTTACACCATATATTTATATTAACATTTTTATATATGATAAAATTTTCAAAATATTTTGTTTTGTTTTAAACTGTTTACAAACATTAAATATGTTCTCAATATTTTTAGTTTTTAGATTCTGAGCGGCTCCGATGAATGTATTGATTTTATAATGATGTGTTTTATTTTTATTTTTTTAAATTTTTTTATTTTTGTGTCTGTCATCACCTTTTAGGACAGTAAAAATGCTTCGATTTTCTTCAATAGTACCTTTTCTGATAAGAAAGTGAATCTAGTTGGTACTTTGGGGGGTTCAAAAGTTAAAATGTCCCAGTAGTTTTCATGAGCGCCGTGAAAAACAAATGAAAAATTAAGGGAAAAACGGGAATTTTTACGGAAAACCAATTTTCGACAAAATCAATTTTGGTTTTTGGTATAACTCTAAAAGAAATGACCGTAGAGACATGAAATTTTGACCGAATGTTTATATAAGCATTTTCTACACACCATAGCATTTTCAAAATATTCTGACTTACTTTGAGCTGTTAACGGACATTTTCAGTTTCCAATTTTTTTAGTTTTTTTTTCTATAAATGTCAATAAAAATTTATTTGTTGGGTAAAAAGTCTTAAAAATTTAATAGTAGGCTTCTAATATATAGTTTCAAAGGCAGATGAAAAATATTAAAAATCCGTAGTCACAATTTTTTTTATAGGTAATCAAAGTTCAAATTTTTACAAAATACGTAAAAATGACGAAAATGTGCAATTTATTTTGAGTTAGAAATTCATAAAATTTTTTTTTTTTAAATCTAAGGTTTAAAAAAATGTTTATAAGCAAGTCAAAATAAATTTTTATGAGCATTTTAAGTTCAAATTTTTACAAGATTTTTTCACTCGATTTCTCATGTAGCGATTTTCTTATTTTGTTGCAATTCAAAAACAAATAACTGTAGATGCATGAAAATTTCACTGAATGTTTATATAACTTATTTCTATACACCATCTAATTTTTAATATATTTTGACTGTTTTTCAGTATTTTACGGACGATTTCAATTTTCAAATTTTTTAGTTTTTTTTTCTATTAATATCAATAAAATTTTACTTGTTGGGCCAAAAATAATGAAAATTTAATACAAGGCTCCTGATATATTGTTACAATAGCAGTTGAAAAATATTAAAAATACATAGGCACACTTTTTTTTTATAAACTTTTAAAGTTCGAATTTTGAATTTTGACAAAATTCATCAAAATCTCGAAAATTATCAATCATTGTAATTAAACAATTATAAAATGGTCAGTTTTTATAACTAAGGATTGAAAATTTAAAATAAAGATTCTAATAAATAGTACATACTGTAAACAAAAAATCTAAAAAATATATAAACACAGTTATTTTTTACAGACATTTTAAGTTTAAATTTGGACGAAATTACATATTAAAATCAATTTTGACGAGTAAAAGTATATATTATAATATTTTTTTAGTATCACTGATAATTTAAGGTTAATAATTAAATAATATGAATAATATTAATTCAACTTAGCAGCTACCGTAAAATAACAATATCAATATAATTTAAAATATCTCAGACTCACATACCGTCTCCGCTCAGAATCGTTTTTCGTATACAATGATATTATATTATTGAATTCAAATTTAATACCATTCATTATAGTACAGTGATCTACTTGTAGCCTACTGTACAGCGGAGCGACATCCACTTGACCCCCTTTTTTTATATGCATATCAATAAAATTGTATTTGTTGTGTAAAAAGCTTGACAAGACTCCTGATATATTGTTACGAAAGCAGTTGAAAAATAATAAAAATACATCTGCACAAAATTTAACAAACTTAAAATTTAAAAATCTTTTTGTAGTTCAAAATTTATAATATGTTCAACTTTTATAGATAAAGATTGAAAATTTAAAACAAGTTTCGATGTAAATAGATTAATACATTATTTTATTCACAGTAATATCATCAAATATATTTTGTAATAATATATCATAGGCTGTCTTCGCTGAGAATTATTTTTTGTATACAATGATATCATATCATTGAATTTAAATTTAACACCATGCATTGTAGTGACCCACTTGTAACCTACTGTACAGTAGAGCAACACTCACATGCTCACTTTTTATAAAATGTGTCTTACACTTACCACATGACTTTTAAACAGTATTTTTTAGTGTAAATGTGATACTTATGAAATCCTGTAACATTTTTTAAATAAATTAACTGTTATCAGATGTAGATGGCTAGCTGGTAAGTTCCTGCTCAAAAGTTTGGCCAATCTTCACCCTGACATCTTCCACGACTATCTTGAGAAAGCTTTCTTACTAATCAATTCTCTAAACATTCCAGCCAATCCTCAATCTATCCTCTCCTACAATTCTCAATCCGTTATTTTATCCTTACTTAATTTATTCAACCAGGCTAGTTTCATAATTTAATTTAAAAAAAATAAAAAAATAAAAAAATGTTTTTCTAATTTAGTAGAATATTATATATTTGTATGTTATTGTAATTGTTGAAACTAATGGTTTTCACCAAGTTTCTTAATAAAAAAGAAAAAAAAAAATTAACTGTATTTAATAGTCTGTAGTTAGAATACCTTTATGTAATTACTATTTTAGTTATGTAGATATTTTTGTAGGGTTATGCAATATAATATTAAGTTTTTTTTTGATTTGTAGAAGAATCTACTCAACAAACACAAAATATTAATGAAAATGAGACAGTGTTAAACTCTCCTGAACTAGATATCATATCAAATATTGAATTGAAAACTGGCGATACTGTTTTTTGTACTCATTTTGAAGATTTTAACCACTTATATCTTTGCAAATGTTCTAAAAATAATATTATACCAGACAATTATAGTGTAATAATAAATTCTATAAAGACAAATGGTAATTATAATATTTATAAATTATTTAATGTTATATTTATTTAAGAGTGTTAATTTGAATGTGTATAGATAATATTAAAATTAAAACCAAAGAAAGCTATTTTAGATTCTGAGCCGATGTTACTAAATATCCTTAGAAATAGAGACTGACATCCTATATCTGCTAAGAGTCATATTTTGTATGCAATGCTTGATCATTGAATTCAAATTCAATACATCCATTACAGTGACCTACTACTCAATATCGTGGAAACCTCAAAATTATTATATAACAGCAACTTTATTTCTGAAATTTCAGTTTAATTGATTAACTCACGGTTTTTGACTAACTGATTAATGTATGCATGAATATAGGATACGATTAATATATTTGGTCCCTTTAAGAGTTAACTACTGCATCAATAGAGTTTTATACTTGTTTCAACTGTATTTCATAATTATTATAATCACATTTATACAGCATGTGTTTCATTAATTTAGTAATTAGAAACACCATATGTTTCATCTGGATAATCTTAGATT
>JANEHU010002378.1:0-24861 GCA_027563435.1 Nasonovia ribisnigri | reverse complement strand
TAGTCCACTGCTCAAACAAACCTCATCAAATATCAATGTACAAAATCTAAAAAATTTAATTATCTTATTATTAGGCGATAACGAAATTGATATATAGTGATTATAGTTTAATACCTTTCTAGTGGTTTCAACTTGTCAACTTTTTCTTGAAGTACCTTCATAACAATTGGGCTTATTCCGGTAGTGATTGAAACGCTATTTAAAACATTATGGAGAGTTTTAGGACTTGGTAGAGTAAACATCATTGATAACATCCGATAACATTTTGGACTACGCTTGTACAAAGATAGACTGAGTATTTTTTCATCAATTGTAAACCTCCGGCCTTTGTTCTTCTCCTGAGTCTCGCGCATCTGCAATTTGGTGAATAAAGAAGCAGTGGCTGTCATTTTTTCAGAAATTTTCTCATCCAAAAATTCTTTGGAGAAAGATTCAGCTGCACTCAATCGCTGTTTAAATAGTTGTTTTTTTGACCCTTGCTTCCTCATTTTTCTCAATAAATTACTTGTCAGTGCATAAAACTTCTTACACCTAGGCGTAAGTTGTTTACAACGACTAAGTCCAAATTGTTGTAACAATCCTAAAATATTTATAAAATAATATATAATAAACTATAAAATTTAATAAATTATTAATTGTTTTCAGAGCTTGGAAATTATATTTATTAATAAATAAGTTTAGCATGCAATTAGCAATTTATTAGCATCAAGTTCCAAACCCCAATTATTAAGTAATAACCTATATGTTTCTTAGTTTTCAAAGTTTTTGAATCTACTGGATTAGGCATGCAGTTCTTTTCTACTTCAAGATTTCCTCCTATTAATAATAAAATAATCAAGTACATATACAGAAGCAGTCACTAAATATATACATTAGACTAATATATAAAAGCCCTGTAAAAATAATTTAAATACATATACAGAGGCAGCCACTGCATATATAGGCTACATTGCTAAATTGGTCATGAATATTAAGAGAGATACCTGAAAAATAAAATAATAAAATATATTATTACAAGAGCTAAATAAAACAAATAAATTTAGTATTACCTGATTGAGAATTGTCAATTGGCAGTTTTTCAGTAGTTGGTGTACTATGAGACATTTCCAGTTCTATGTGGGAAGAAGGGCTGGTACCGAATTCCGTCCCGGGCCCCCTATGGTTCCATGACCGAAGATGTCCGAATTCCGTCCCGGGGGTGGATAAACTATGTCCGAATTCCGTCCCGACTAGTTTTAGACGGTATTTATATAAGTTCAAATTTTATAGAACTTCAAGAGGCTTCGCCTGACATCAACACACAGGCTACGCTACAATTAAAGCCGTGATCGCAAATTGTAACGAACGCTATTTATCTCTATCTGTAATAGTGTAATCTGTATTTATGTGTACATTGTGTATACCTACCTAATGCAAAAGAATAATGTAATTTTCTTATCGTATTTTATATCTTTCATATCTTTATCGCCTAATCGGCATTTTAAAAATATATAGATATTCCGCATTACGAAATCGTATTAAATCGTTTTAATATCGAAACTATATATGAACAGGCGTCAGTTATTCGTCAGAAATTCACTAGAGTGCATCGATTGTTATTTTATCGTTATTTTTTACGTTTTTGTTCGTCCGTTCTTTTATTTATTGCAGTATGGCTGGTATTGCATACGAAACAGTGGTAGGTGAGAAAGGCAAACCTATAATAATTGTTGAAGGCGCGAAATTCCGTCGACAGAAACAGTTAGCAAATAATGTAGTTAGGTGGACATGCAGTACTCATAAAACATGTAAGTGTTTTTTAAAAATTGACGAAAATGGCACGTGTTTAAGCGATTGTTTATTGATCCATAACCATAAAAAAGATAATATCCAGAAATTAGATCGACAAAAAATAAGCAATTCAATAAAACGAAAAGCCGTCGATGATCCCTCTGTTCGACCTTCAAAACTTCTCCAGACTGAGTTGCAAAAATCTGGTTCTCTTAACCTCACAATACAAGATGTTACATTGATAAGAAAAAACGTTGGATACACTAGACTTGCCCATTTACCAAAACTACCGAAAACTTTTTCAGAATTTCATAATGCACTGAACGATATGACATTACAGACAAACGAGAATGAGACGTTTTTACTTCATAACGATGCCGATAATAATATTATCTGTTTTTCAACCGATACAAATATAAAAAAAATGACCGAATGCTCAAAAGTCACGGCTGATGGAACATTTTACAGTTGCCCTAACCCTTTTCTACAAGTTTTTTGCATTCATGGGCTGGCTAATAATGTTTTTATACCGTTGATGTTCTTTTTGTTGCCAAATAAGCTACAAACATCTTATGAACGAGCTTTTTCCTTTCTTTTAGAAAAAATAAAATCACTTAATTTGAATTTTGCTCCCGATAGCATACGTGTTGACTTCGAACCCGCGATTCATGCTGCAATTAAGAAAATGTTTCCTCATATTCCTGTATTTGGCTGTCGTTTTCATCTAGGCCAAAGCTGGTGGAGAAAAATACAGAGTTTGGGTTTGAGCACTGAATACCGAAAATTTGACTCATCGATAAGTATCTTTCTGAGATCGTTATTTGGATTGCCATTTTTACCTCCTAACGCAGTAAGTGATTCGTTCGTATTCGATTTTGTTTCGATTAAACCTGATGATGCCAGAGTAACTAAGTTCTGTGATTATTTGCTGGATACATATATTTCAGAGAGTGCTCTTTTTCCACCATCTATTTGGGCTGAATATTCACCTTGTGTATCCCGTACCACAAACAATTGCGAGTCATTTCATTCGAAATTCAACAGTTATTTTTATACTTCAAAACCAAACATATTTCAATTCACAGAAGCTGTAAAAGCTGTGCAAACTGAAATTTATATAAAAATGCGGAGTACATTGCCAAAATCAAAAATAACATTGGAGAGAGAACAGTTTTTAAATGATAAAATGATGCTTTGGAAAAGTCGAAACATAGATCGACACCAGTTTGTGTGTCAGGTGTCGTCTAAGTTTTTACCAGCCTATTTCAAATCTAAAAAATAATAATTTAAAAAAAAATTACACATAACATATATTATACTTATACTCTTAAATTTATTAAAATACTTATATGACTGTCATATTTATACATAAATGGCATATACTGTAAATGGAGTTTTTTTTTTTGCTCCGTATATTAATAATAAATAAATAAGGCTGTTTTGCCGGATTTTACATTTTTAAACATGCCAGCAAAGCTGCCAGTCCTAAGCCTGGAGAAAATGTGAAGGAAAATGTTACTGCCACCTATATCATAGTTACAGGTAGTAGGACGGAATTCGGACATAGTAGGACGGAATTCGGACATAGTTTATCCATCCCCGGGACGGAATTCGGACATAGTTTATCCATCCCCGGGACGGAATTCGGACATAGTTGCTCCGCCCCCGGGACGGAATTCGGTCATTTTCAGCAACCCGGGATGGAATTCGGCAATTGCCGGAAGAAGAACCATGTCCAGGTGTTAATTCAGGTTCAATAGAACTATTGTCAATAATAGTAGTACCTAGTAGTAGTAGTAGTAGTAGTAGTACTAGCAACAGCAGTAATAGCACAATTTACTAAAAAAAAAAATGGTGTCAATATTAAAAGACCAATTATTATAAATGACATGTACATTAAAAATATATTTAATAAATTCAAATAAATTATAAATTACCAGACATATTAAGCGTAGGATACGCATTAGCATTCAAGCGTTTTGTTCCAGGACTTGAACAGTCTGTAATAAAATGTGCAGCACAAATTCTTCTGTTTTTATACACTAAATTTGGATCTTCGTTCTCTATGCCTACAAGTTTCATCCATTCAACCAACCGTGTTGAAAATAACCGTGGGTTGGGGAATCTATGAGATGTAACACCTACAAAATAATATGTACTTATAGACATGTATTTACATTTGGTATCATTTTCGACCGAAAACGTGTGTTTAATCATAACCACTAAGTATACAAATTTACTGACCTTTTTGTCTACAACCTTTCACTGCACATTGGTGAAAACTTGTCGTCATTGTTCAGTTATCAAAAATACAATTTCGAACACGTGGTTAGCACTAGTGCTACGACTATATACTACTATGACCTTATATTACTCCGACAAAAAATTTTTATTCTCAACCATAACACTGCTCCGATATCAATTACTTCGAACATAAACTATAACGATATTATATTATATTACTCCGACATATTTGCATTTCACTGATAGAGATAACCGCAATGTCTACATGATAATTGATAAGTAAAAACCATGATAAATAATATTAATAATTCTAAGTTATATATTTAATATAAATATAAGTGTATAGACAATAGACATTATTATAACAATGTATAGATTTTATTAAAGTGCCTACCTATATAATATAATTCACGCTCCACGGTGTAAAGTATTTATTTATTTATTTATTTATTTATTTATTTATTTACGGACAAATTGTCCAATTTCAAATATATTTACAATAGTGATTCTATAGTAACTAAAGTAATTTACAATTAGTTGAGCATTAGTTACAATATATAAAAATAACTTAAAATTAACAGAAGTCATACCTTATATCTAATATATATATAATAAACAATGACATACAAGATAATACTAATTTAGATAATACAATTACTTAAATAAATTATGATCATTAAGATTGTTACCAAAAGACATTAAAATATTGATTGGGTGATTTAACATGTAGTTTTGGGAGACTGGATGAATATAAAATAAATGATTATTACGAGTGTTATGGTTAGGCACTTTGAAATTTATAAGACTTAATATGAACGAATCATCAATTTCATTGTTCAATAGTTTTGAGAGAAAAGAGTTGTAAATATTTGTTCTCCGAGTTTTTAGTGAATCTATTTTTAATAATCCTAGAATGTCATTGTAACCAGTGTGAGGAGTTCTATCAATTTTACATTTATAACATAAAAAGCGAAGCACTTTATTTTGAACTTTTTCTATTTGATTATTGTGACCAATGTTATTATTGTCCCATATTATCGGTGCGTATTCTAGTAAAGATCGGATAAGAGAAGTATAGAGACATTTGAAGGTGACAGGATCATTAAATTCTGAGCAATTACGTTTAATCATACCAAACAAGGATAAAGCTTTATTTTGGATAATTAAAATATGGGTATTGAATAGCAATTTTGAGTCAAAATGTATACCTAAGTCTTTGACTAGAGAGGAACGAAGTAGATTAATATTAGATAAACAGTAATTAAAATTTATTGGGTTACGTTTTTTTGAGTATGAGATAACTTGACATTTATTAGTATTTAAAGTGAGTTCATTAAGAGTGCACCAATCATTAAAACGTATTAAATCATTTTGTAATAATATACAATCTTCAGGTGTTGCAATGGATTTAAAGATTTTCGCGTCATCAGCGAATAAGAGAATATTTGAATGTATAATAGAGGTGACTGCATCATTTATGAATAGGTTAAATAGGAGAGGAGAGAGGTGGTCACCTTGGGGAACTCCAGAAGTGACTGATATAGGAGATGATATAAAGTTTTTCAATTTAACATATTGGGTTCGTTCGGACAAAAAAGAGTCAATCCATGATAACAAAGGATGGTCGAAGCCAATCTTGGTTAGTTTATGGATTAGTAATTTGTGGTTAACTCTGTCAAATGCTTTCTCAAAATCTGTATAGATGACATCTGTTTGTTGGTGATTTTTAAAAGAGTATAATATGTGGTGTTTAAGGGTTATTAAATTAGTAGTAGATGATTTATGGTTACGAAAACCGTGTTGTTGGGGTACTAAAATGTTTTTAAAGAGCGGAGTAATTTTAAAAGTTATAATTTTGGAGAATATTTTAGGGAGAATAGAAATTATTGATATTGGGCGATAATTTGAAACTAAGGATCTATTTCCTTTTTTGAAAATAGGATAGACAAAGGTTGATTTCCATAAAGAAGGAAAGGATCCGTTTTTTATGGAGGAATTGAAAATATATGTAATGGGATGAGCCAGAACAAACCTACAGTTAAATAAAAATATAGGAGAAAGGCCGTCTGGTCCGATTGCCGTTTTATAACTTAAGTTCTCTAATTCATGGAAAACATCAAGAAGTTCAATACAGAGTTTATTAATTGAACAAGAAGATTCAACTACATTATAAGATGGGAAAATAGTATTGGGATTTATTCTTCCTTTATAGACTGAGGAGAAATAACTGCCGAATAAATTAGCAATTTCTTCACCATTATCTGCTGTTTGATGGTTAAGAGACATGGTGTTTGGTAATCCGGATGATGATTTGAGGTTTTTAATGTAAGACCATAACTTGTTTGGTTGATATTTTAATGAATGTTGCATGTTATGTAGATAACGAGAATAATCTAATTTACTTAGGGCTTTGCATTGTGAGCGAGTTGATGAAAATTTTAAATAATCGGTGCTTGAGTTAGATATTTTATAGATTGTGTGATAGGTTTGTTTTTGTTTTATTAATTTAATTAGGCCTTTAGAAAACCAAGAAGGAAACTTGGATGTGGTGATACTTCTTTTTGGTATATATGTCTCTATAGTAAAATATAAAAGAGAGTAAAATTCATCGATGAGAATGGAGATATCGTTATTTTGTTTAAAAAATTCAACCCAATTAATTGACCCAAGAAATGTTAATATAGCATAATAGTTACCTTTTGTCCAGTTGTAAGTAATTTCATTGTACGAGAGAGAGGGGGGATGTAAGTATGGTTAAAATGAACATTTAAAGGGGGGTGATATCTGTCGATGGGAACTATGGAATCGGTGTTTAAAGTTATAACGTGAGTTGATATATTAGATAATATGAGATCAAGCATACCTCCATTGTAATTTAGTATTGTATTTATTTGGTATAGATTAAGAAAAGCTAGATTTTCAAGGAAAATGGATTCAGGAGAAGATAGGTTTATATTTTTATTGAATGAAGTATTGTTTAAGTTAGGGAGGTTAAAATCACCAAAAAGAAGAAAATCATCATTAGGGCAAGAGGAAATTAAATTATCAAGAATATTAAAATAATCGATATAAGAGGAAGAGGTTGAATTTGGAGGGAAATACACACAACTAATGATTAATTTTTTTGTATTATTAATTTTAATTGATACAAAACATAATTCTAAACCATTTACATCTACGTCAAGAGCCGAAGAAATAAATTTGTTGTTTATAGCTAATAAAACTCCCCCACCTCTGGTTGATGAACTAGACAAAACAGATCTATCACATCTATACACTGTAAAATTTGAAAATCCTAGTTCAGAAGAATTTATGTTGTTATTTAACCAAGTTTCTGTAAAAGCTAAAACACTAAAATTAAAAAAAGGTATGTTAGTTTTGAGAATATTTAGTTTAGTATTTAAGCCTCTTACATTTTGATAATAACAATTAAACGGTGGTGGAAGTTTTTTTATTAGTTTTTTGAGCTAATAATTTTAGGAATTCCTTTAATGTATTTTATTATAAGATCGGATTCCCCTTCTGTTCTGCGACGAAGAAGTTCTTGGCGTAGTTCCGACATGTGTGCTTGTTGTTGTTTTGTTCGGTCGGAAGAGAAGCGAATGTCTTTCCACGAGGAGTTTGATTTTAGTTTGTGTTGGGATGAGAATATATCAAAAACAGCTTGTTGGTTCGAAAAACATAGTTTTAGAGGTCTGGGTTTGGTAGAATCAGAAGAAAGTTTACCAAGTCGAAAGATTTGAGTTGGTGAAGTTTTTAGGTCGAGATATTTGAGAACATCTTGAACAATATTAATATCTTGTGATTGGTTGTTTGAATCACTTGATTCAGGTAGATTGAAAAGAAGTGTGTTTTTCATACGATTTTGTCTGTCAATCAATTCAGATATTATATCAGTTGAAATTGGAGTATTTGATTTTAAATTGATTTCGATGTTATCAATTCTAGCTTTTAAAGGCTCTACTTCTGCTGAAAGAGTGAGTAATTGGTTTGATAAATCGTTCACTTTTTTGCTAAGTGATGAGAACTTATCTGAGAGACCATTTATAGAAGAAACCAGTTTGTTTTGAGTGATTTTAAGGTCGTTCACAGATTTGATTAAAGAGTCGATTTTGCCTTCCATATTACCGTTTAAGTTGGTTAAGGGGATTTGTATAGATGACAATAATATGGTCAGGTGGGTAGTAGTGTGTGAGTTAACTTTATCGACTATCGTTAAAGTCACTGAAGAAAACAGCTGGCAGTGATTGTGGATTGCAGTTAATTGATAACCGCGAGTGGTTTCTTGATGACAATATGGACAGGTGGGTAGTAGCGTGTGAGTTAACTTTATCGACTATCGTTAAAGTCACTGAGAAAACAGCTGGCAGTGATTGTGGATTGCAGTTAATTGATAACTGCGAGTGGTTTCTTGATAATAACAATTGAGTACTTACAATTTGAGAATTAGAAAATTCCGAATTTTGGACAAGTACGTATGAGTGAAGTGCTGAATCGACTCACCATGCAGGAACAGAAGAATGTTAAGATATCTGGATATAGAGCACAAGTATGAGCGAAAAAAATAACACTTAACTTATTTAAAATGTGTAGAGAAATTTATCACTTTATCACTTTATCACTGTTACACTGTATATAGATCTTCTCAGAGTTCAGAACTTAAGAATCTGTAAATGAAAAACAGAAGCACACTACACGGTGTCACAGCTATAGTATGATATTAAAATTTATATTTGACATCTTTTTTCATAAAAATGTAGAAAACATGTGATTTACTTTTAATATTATTTTAATTTAGACCATGGATAAATAAGAAATTTTATATTTTAATATATTAAATATTTGTTTTGACTAGGTATTAGGCAATCTCAGTATCATTCTTTTTCTTCAATGTGACAAGGTAATAATTATAATATTTTCTTAGGTACACTCTTTGTAATCATTTAAAGCTCTTCCATCTTGTATTACTAAAAATAATTTTGAAACAAACAATTGCCGCTGGACCCACAAAACTTTTAATATCTATCAGATATTCTTTGATCCCAATCACATCTTATAATTTGAAATTCACTAAGCTATTTGTTATTATTATAATTTGTTGACTCCAGTTTCTATAAAAGAGTTTTAGTAAATTTGTTTTGTGTAATTTAATTATTCTTTTCACATTAATCTAAGACCACTCTGTCTGTGGTTGAAGAGTTATAAACAATTTTATATCCATTAATTCTATTTAGAGGATGATGGAATCCATAACACATATTAATTGTGATTCAAATAAAAGCTGTCTACACCTAAATTGGTAAACTGGCATTTTATTTTTTGAAGATATTTTAGATATTACCTCAAAAACAGGATGTACTATGTTTTGAATTCAATTATATCAATGATACATTATAGATGACATTTTCAAGATATATTGGTTTTGAAATACTAACTTGTTTTTATTTTTGTATATAAATTACCATTTTTGCCATATTTTGACAAATAAAGAACTTATAAATATAATATATGATTTATATCTAAATTTAAATTGGTACAAGTAGATATTATATGCATAGGCGCAAATTGGTAGCCCCCTCCCCCAAAACCTAGGACATACAATTTTAATATGCTATTTTGCAATGGTCTGCATGCCTTTAATATATTCAGCCCCCCCATCCCCAAGTCATAAATTGAAATTGCGCCTATGATTATATGAGTAAGCTTGTTAACAATTTTCAACATCAAAACAAGAAATTTAAATATTTTGTCTTACAGTCATTTGAGCCAATCTCTATGATAGGTAGATAAATTAATATTATGTGGTGATCTTATCTTTTGGAATATGTTTTTTTGTAACAATTTATTTTAACAATTAAAACATATTATCTGCTATTGATGGAAGTTTGGTAGAATTTCTCCTGAATAATAATTATAAGAAAATATAAAAATGACATATTTATTTTAGCTATCTTAACATTTTAGTATAAAATAAATAACTAAACAAAGCAAGAAATTATTTAATTAAATAAACAAAACAAATAAAAACATAATATAATATAAATATATAAAAAAAGTATTGTAATATATAAAAAAAATATATATATATTAGGTAATGAGCAATAAAAAAATGATGAAATATTTTTTCAATTTAAAAATATTCTTATGGTACCTTCGACCATATCACCACAGATGTCACATGTGGCAGGAGGTGTTGAGATGCAGCTCGCACAATACCATCCATGGCCACAGTCCAATAGTATGTATTGCGCCTGGTCTGGTACATATTGTACATGGCGCATACATCCAAGGCACTGACTTCCAGTTAGATCGAGTAATGAAGTATTTGGCATCCATTTACCTTTTAATAAAAATTGTATTTTTTAACTATAAAAGAAAAAAATCTTCAATTTACTGTATCATTATTAATATTTACCATCTCCTAGGTTAACATGCATTATATGGATGGGCTGTGTTGTGGGAAATTCTACTTTGCAAACTCCGCATTTATCTAATCGAATCGCACACTCATCACAGCACCATCCGTGACCACAAGGCACCAAAACGTTGGCCGAATTTACTTGACTCCAACTTTCAAGGCAAATAAAACATCTGTCTACAGGGTAACCTTTAGAATAAAAAGTATAAGTGAGTTTTTATTTTTCAATTCTGTTTAAGAGGACGTTACAAGGACATTTGTTATCTCCGCCTTACAAGTGTGTATCGTAGCAAATTGTAAACTTTGTAGAACACGTATAGCTCCATTAGTTTAAAAATTAGATTAAATTGCCCTCTTCTAAAAATTAAAGCTAAGTTTATTATTTGGCATCTCGTAGGCTTTGTATTATATTTTAACTTTAAAGGGAGTTATGAGTATTTTAATATGTAACATAAAATTTACAATTTTAAAATTAAAAATAAATATTAATATTATAAAAAATACATTTTTATAACTCGCTTTAAAATTAAAATATAATAAAAAGCCTATGAGATACTCATACTCTACAAAATAATCTTACCTTTACATTTTATGAGGTAAATTCACTCTAATTTTTAAACTAGTATAGCTAAACATGATTTTCTGAGAGTAAAATTAGGTATGTTACACACTTCTAAGACGGAGATAACAAATGTCAGTGTAACGTCCTCTTAAAGGAAAATTATTATAATAATAGTAATAACTTGCCTTCAAATGTATCTAAATCAACTGCCTGGTGAGCTGGTTGAGTATTTTGTTCTGAAACAAAATGGAAAGTTATTAAGCTAATGTTTCAGTATTATAACATTTAAAATCAATCTACCGTCAACAAAAGCATCATCTATGCCAAGCTCAACTATTTCATAGACCTCTTCCTCCGCTAACGTATCACCTATATCTGGCTGTTCAACTTCAATACAAAATAAATTGTAGAATAAGTAAATATTAATAATTTATTTTATTGATTATTTTTAAATTTGTTAGAATAATATACGATCTGTAATCCAGTTACAATAAACATATGGGCGTAGAAGAATAAATTACAAAACATAGGGTGACACTCCAACATTTTATTTATAGAAATACTCTAAGGCATACTTTCGTTTTCTGGCAGATCAAGGGGCTCATTTCGGTCTTCATTATTTGCTAATCAAACAAACAAAAAAGTCATATTTTATTAAGACAATATATTTTTTATCATATTTTATTTCTATATGCTTACCTTGAATCTGGATTGGCATCTCAATATTGTCTGTATTCCCTATAATATTTATATTTAAAGTATAGTAACTAGAGTATATAATGTATTTTTAACTTAAATGTATAGTTGTATATTACCGAGAAAATGGTGATCTTCAATTGATCCAAGGTTACCACCACCTGGTTGTTGGCGCACATTTGGATGCCAGACCATTCCATGATTTTCTGGAACTGCTGCTGCCCGTTGACGACCACGACCACGACCACGACCCCTCCTAGGTCTACCAGCTCCACGAATGTGGAATGGCGGCAATACAGGTGGCAGAGGCTGAAGTCCAACCATTGGTAGCTGTCCAGGAATGAAATCTTCGAGAAGGATTTCTATAATTCCATTTTATTGTCATTTAGTTTATACACCCAATTGAATTTATATGGTACCTACCATTAGATAAAGGACCTATTTGCATATCTATATACCCTCTCACCGAATAGGATACTCTTCTTAAATATGCCATTGTGTCATAGCGGCCATAGCGTATATTTCGTAGAGCATCAGCCAAAATGCAGTTATTTGTGTCTCTGCTAGACACAATAGATCTTTGTACCTTTAAAGATTGATTTATTAAAATTAAAATTAATTTCAATAATGTAATCCATATATAGTTAATTGTCTCACTTGCTGGCCATTGATTGTTTGTAACGCTTCCCTCCGTACTCTACTTTCAACCGATCGCAATCGATCTGCAAAAAATTATAAAAACCAATCAAAATTCCAGCTATTGTCTATATATATAAACAACTATATATTTTTATTAATCAATTACCGTAAAAAGACCAGACTGGGGGATGTATGCCTATGGTGGACTTAAGCATGCTGTGAAAACTTTCTACAAAATTATTGGTACGGATGTTTACACCGTAAACGGAAAACCCGGATGGACGTACTGTTGTCAACCAGTATTGTCTGACATAGTCCACTAACTGAACAATACGGTTCAGTACGCCCATACGTGTTGCCAATCTTGTGATTGCCAGAAAACCCCCAAGAATGTGAAAATCTTCTGGAAATTCTGGCATCTGTTGTGGTGGCAAGTGTGGTAAAGACATAATCTATATAAAAAAAAAAAAAAAAAATGTTAATATTAATGTAAGAATTTCTCATATCACTAGATCCTAATCCAGCGTTTCTTAAACTTTTTTATCCGTGGAACCCTTTTTGACGTCCACTTTTATCGTGGAACCCCTACTTTGTTTTCTAGCTTTTAAGCTTTTTGTTAGGATTATTTGCAAAAAAAAATATAATTATTTCATATACTTATATTGTGTTAAAAGTACTTAATTAAAAAATATGTTAAAAAAATAATAAAAATTATATATAATTTTACTTTAACAATAATTACTTAATGAGATGCGTGAAATTGCTTTTTATTATTACAAATATTCTTAATATTGGGCTTTATTGATGAAAGTTGTAATAACATATTAGGTTCGGCATCAAGTCATATCATACGTGGTTGCAAATGGTAAAAGTGCCAACACGGCCTTTTGTGACGATTGAGGATATTCATCTTTTGAACTGCACCAAAATTCTGCTAATGGCATTGATTTAAATTTTTCTTGCAGCGATGAATCAGATGTAAATTCAATAAAGGTTTCATATTCTTTTGCTGACATGGCTGGAGGTCGTGTATTGACAATAAATGGATTTTTAATCCACAGTTCATTTTTATATTTCACCTGTTGGTCATTTGGAAAATACTGATTGAATCCTTCACTCAATCCAGTGAGGTGCTGAATAATTTCCTCAATGAAAACTTCATTAATTTCAACCACTTCCTCTTCCGAAAAGCATTTAATTGTAGGAAAGCAATCAAACTCGTTGGAGCTCATACAAATTTTCCAAAAATCTAACTTTTTCTTAAAAGCATGAATTTTTTCGTGTGCAGTAAAAACATTTACGTGTCTGCCTTGAAGAGTGAAATTAAGCTCATTGATCTTTGTAAAAATATCACTTAAATAGGCGACTTTAAGTAGCCACATTTGATCAAGAAATCGATCTTTTAATTCGAAATTGTGTTCCAAAAAAAAAGCACGTACCTCGTTCCTTAATTCAAAAATACGAGTTAGTATCTTTCCTCGAGATAACCACCTGACCTCGGTAAGTAAGAGAAGAGAAGTATGTACACTTCCCATGTCCTCGCATAGGATTTTGAATAAACGATTTTGAAGAGGCCGAGATTACTTAAGCTTCGCGGAACCCTGAAGTGATCTCCGCGGAACCCCGGGGTTCCGTGGAACACAGTTTAAGAAACGCTGTCCTAATCCATCCGCCATTAATTGTTATTTGTTATTACCATTTTCAGTATTGTGGCAGCATGATGGTTTTCACGGAATAATGTCACCATGCCATGGGTCTGGACAAAACGTAAAATGCTCTGCAAACAAATAGTTCATTTGATAATATAATTTCTTTATTGACTAAGGTAAATCACAAATGCTGAAATACATTAAAAATATCAGTGAACTCGAAAACGTTTTTTTAGTTAATAGTTTTTTTTAAAGTACCTAATTTCTTTTAAATATTATTGTATTTTACATTGATATAATATAATATTATGATGTATACATAAGTTGTACTAAGTATACTCTGTTCAAGTTGAGAAATATAGTTCAATATAAATTATTATGATCATTTGTTATTATAAAGACGTGCAAGTATGTAACCTGATGAGTGATGACCAAAAGTAGAAACTAGTAGTTATATTTTTTAATATAAAATCATATATTATTATTATTTTCAATATAAATAATTATTTATATATACTCGTATATTATGTTTTAGGAAAATTTAACTTGAAACTCATAAAAACTGTTATACATAAATCTGTTTCATATCTAGATTAAAGAATCCACAAAAATACTATACAATAGTAAAAACATTAATGCACAAATTGTTTATTACCTGACAAAAATGGAACCAGCACCCGATCAATTGGCATTCTGGAATCACTATTTGTATTGCATTTCGCATGGCTGTTTCAAAGTCTGATACAATACTTACATTTTGCCAGTCAAAAATATCTTCTGGTAAATTATTTCTCACATATTGCCACAGTCCTATGTAGACGTTTTCTGTTCTACGATTTAATAATGCATATACCACAGGAACTGACTTAAATTAGAAATGTAAATTGAAGAAAATAAAATTTTAATAAACCAAATATGTAAGTAAATTGATTATCTAATGTTAACATATCTCTTACAACATTGTCCAAGACAGCATGGATTGTGATCAACTGCTCGGCATCAGCAGGAACTCGCGGAATGACGCCAAATGTGCCATCAATTGCCAAGACTCTTGCTTCACGTAGGTATGGAGCAATGCGTCATAAAAATGCCAAATTTAAAAAAATCAATCCTCCAAAAATCAATTCTTCATTGACTATGAAGTCCAAGTTTCCATGGAAGAATGGTGCATTATCGTCTACAGAATAAAGTAGACGACTTTGCCATGTTGGTGACACAATAATCTCTCCCATGGCCCTGAGATAATCTGGTGTTGGTGGATTTACACTTCGTCGCACATAGCGCATTGCCCGTAGTGCTTGCTCACGAGGCACCTCTATAGCTGCATTTGGAAATCTAAAATATTGTTATTCAGGTATTAGTACATTTTGACATAACTCTAAATGAAGTATTTAAATAATTTTGTGAATTTGTTTACCTCCTTGCTTCTTCTTCTAGAATTGTCCGTGCAGGTGTCCCCTCCGTTAAAGCACGCCGTCTCATTGCATTGTAGAATGCCCCAATCTCTATATCACGCCCTACATGATTGTGTGGTTGATACATTACAATTGGACTATTTTCTGGGAATATCGACATTGATGCAGTAGCAGTACATCCCCGTTCGTAGCGCGAACATCGAAGCTGTCTATAAGGTTATTTTTTAAGGTATATTAATCATATTAGGGTCTATCAACCAGTGTACTCAATAACTCAATATTAATGCATTTTATTTTTATAAGTATTCAATACTAACCGTTTATTAGTGGATTGATGATTTTGCACATATGTGTATCCAACAGCATCGGCATATACCAAGTGACCTCTGAGCCCTGGTACTCTCCTCGATGGAGCTCCTTCATTGCCAAGAAGAATGTTGACCATTCTATGAGGTGACCGAGATCTCGACCTGAATCTTTCACTATGTTCATCTGATGAATTGTGTACATACATTTTTATATTAAAAATTATTAAGCAAATACTAGTTTAACATTTGTTTTAAATTTACAAATAATTTTATTTTTTGTCACTAAAACGTTGAATTGTAATTGAGAAAGTTAAAATATTTATTTTTATGTATATTATATAAATTTAAATATAGAAATATAATCATTAATGATAAATTATTTTTATTAGCTCTTATTAATAATTAAACAAAACATTAAAGATATTTGAAACTTAATTTTAATACTATGTTACCACTGATCAAGTTCAAAAATGTTTAAATAATTATTTTGACTTACCTGCCATACTGGTAAATCTTGAAAAAATCAAACAAAATCAATAAGTAAAAATCTAACCAAAAAACACTTTACTGTTTACTTACAACTGAGTTGACACTGATTAAGACTGTATAACATACGACTGGTGGCTTTTATAGAAAAGTGTTATTCCCCCCCCCCCCTTATAAATTATAACGTAATAATTTGGAATGACAATGATAAATTCTTAAAAGTAGAAAGGGCTAATGGTTCTATAGGTACCTCAGAATATTTTATACAAGCCAAGTTAATTTCTTCGAAAGGCCGAGTAGACGGAGTAAGTATACATTTGTTTAGTTTCAAGAATATTCCAAAATGTTTGGAAACTCGAAAATCGGAAAACTATGAAAAATATTTTATGGATTCTGCACTCCCAAAAACCCTAATCTATGTAGACTGTAGAGAAATAATATTTATAATAATTCTCGAAATTGCTGCCTGTTACAAAGAAAGACGTTTCAATGTGTAGTAGATATCAACCTAAATTAATCTAAATCCTCAGCATTTACGTATAACAAATTTATTACTTATAAACCACGAACTGGGTATACACAGAGCCGGATTATGGTTTTTAGGGCCGTAAGCACATTCATATAAATGGCCTACACATAATTTAAACTTAAAAGAATTAATTTAATTTTAATTATTTATTAGGTATTACAAATAAAATTAAAATAATTATAATTTACATTTGAATCTACATTTAAGATGTTGAATTCTTATATTAATTTTCTTTATTATTACATTATTTAATTATTAATTACTATACATATACTAAATATCATTATTATTATAATTTTGTTTATTTAATATTATTGGCATCTTTCTTGCTTTTTGAAATGAAAAATCTTCAATAATTGTCTCATAGTTTATATTTTTCATAATATTTCACTTTCTGTAGACAAAATGGCCAAATCGTTTAGATGTTCTTGTGTTAAATTAGATCTTAATTCATTTTTTATTAATTTTAATCTTTAAAACGATCTTTCTCCACTACAATTGGTGCACATGAGTGTAAGATATAACCGTAAATTTTTTTCTACATTTGGAAAGCATTCAGAAACGTTTAAGTTTAAAATCATTTTATATAAATTTATAAATTCATCAATAGAGTTATTAGAAGTATTATATATGGGCAGAGATATTGATGTAAGATAAAAGCCGACCGCTGCGGCAACGGATATTATTTTGTATTATTATTAGAATTTAGAGGTAAGTTAGTATAGACTAGTAAGTAGTAGAGTACTAGAGTTAATCATCACCGCCCGCCCGTTGAGTTCGGCGTGTGTTATGAAGTACTAATAAATATGTTTGATTTTTGGCATTACTATTTTTTTTATCTTTTTTTTTTATTTGAAGTAACCACTCTGACCATCAAATATATATAAATTTGATTTTAAAAATTATGGGCCGTAAGCCCGTAAGCAATTGCTTATTTTGCCTACCCTTTAATCCGGCCTTGGATATACAATAATTTATTGCCGCTGTGCAATACTTGGGTAGAGTTGAGTAATTCTTAGGATTCAATTTTATCGTAATACTTAGGTACTACGTAATTCAGTAATTGACCAAGTTACAGTCATATTATTCTGTGCAGAACATTTTACTTGTCAACTGTAAATCGCGTACACGTATTCAATGTATTTTATGGCTAATTTACCAAGTGTACCTAGCAGGGGCGGACTGGCTAAGGCGGCGATTCGGCGATCCCCGCTTGGGCCGGTAAAATGTTGGGCTGCTTAAATTATTTTGATAAAATTGAAACTTAATAAACGTAAAAATTGTATACGTAGACAGAGATAATAATATTAGTTTAAAATTATAGAATAATCGATTTTGTTATAATGATACGACTATACGAGTATAATATATATATATTTTGTTTTCTCGACAATTAGTTTTCATAACTATAATTCTTATTATGAAAAATGTATAGGTATATCATTAGTTAAGTATTTATAGTTTTTCAAAAGAAAAATTTAAATAATTATGTAATTTTCATTTCGTTATAAACATTTAAATACTTTTTGATGTGTACATTTGACTTATTATTTGCATTTTCTTTACTGAATAAAATAAAAAATAGTAATTTTCTAAATTTTGGGCCGAATTATTTGTTTCCCCGGGGCCGATTTTTATTCCCAGTCCGCCCCTGGTACCTAGGTACCAACCTAGAAAGACTATACTGAGAGGAGACGGTCTGCCAGCCTAAATATATTTCATTAAATCCCTATTATAATCAATGGCGTAGCCAGGATTATGAAAGCGAGGGGGTTACTTACATATTTTTTAATAAAGTTTTAAAGTGTACTTTTTCTAGTAGATTCATGAAATAACCTGCGTAGACGTACCTATAATACTCAAAATTACAATCTTTAAAGTTCATAACCTTGGAACTAAGTCTGATAGACAAATTCTGATTGCATAATTGTGCTTAACTCATTGAAATATACATATATAGGTTATTAGGTTTCCGAAAAAAATTCCCAAAAATCGAGCTAAACTGCATTTATTTCTGATGATTTCAGACGTTTATTTGAGATATTTTAAAATGTTTGTAAATTTTCAACTTTTCTGGTAGAAAATATGCTCTGATCATAAGCTTCGATGGCCGATGTATGTTTTTGGAAGTAAATTGGATCTAGTTGGTACTTTTAGGAGGTCGAAATTGAAAATGCTCAGTGCTTTTTAAAATAATAGGAGAAAAAAAATGAAAATGTATTAAAATTGTTTCTTAACCAGCTTGGTTATACCGTCCTCACTTGGATTGTATTTGATTAATTCAAATGTCTATAAATGCGTCAATAAAAAATTATTAATCCGGTCAAAAAGCTAATAAATGTAATTCGTAAGTTTTTATTTTAGTTAAAATATTAACGATACATAGGCACCATGGTTATTTTTTATAAGCATTTTAAGACAATTGAAACTTTGAAACTTGATAAATATTTTTTTTTAAGTAATAATAATGGGGGGGCTTCAGCCTGTTAGCCCCCCCATTTTTTTAAAGTAATAATAATGGGGGGGCTTCAGCCAGTTAGCCCCCCCTGCGGACGCCACTGATGCAAACCTACTGGTTACTGTTATATTTTATAAATTTCAAATGTACTATACTGAAGTCAGAATGTCAATAAAATTGTTTAGGTACCTATTTGAATAATAATTGTAATTATTCTCAAAATTGATTTATTGGAAGTTCGTTGTGGTGATGCACCAACTTTCCATTCTCCGGATAATTATGTTTCAAAACTTTTGTCAAAATATAAATTTATTGATTTGTTCAACCTACTTTTTGATTTTTTCTGACGAGGCCAATCGATTTATCGATGTTTTTTCAATAATAATCTATGTAGGTACCTACTGGCTACTTAGTACTTATTCTGATCCTGATGCTCAAACACGATTTTCTTAATTTTGGCAATAGTACATTTTGGATTTCCACCCCTCAATTCATATGCGCAAATAGGGGGGGGGGCTTAGGGCATAGGCGGAGCTTATGCAACAGGCCCGTATACAAGGGGGTAGGTTCCCCGAAATTTTTAAAGTAGGTATATATTTATAATATAGGTAACAAAAACTAACTACATACGTCTTTATACCTAGATAAATATATAATTGTACAACTACAGTTTATTTTAAGCATTTAGAGCGCAATCTGGAGATTTAATATTGAAAGACCATTTAGAAAATTCAGCAGCTAATGCTGTTTATAATATAAGCCCAATTATACAAAACGAGTTAATATACATATTTGTGGTGCATCCAGACTCAAATAGTAACCAAAATTAAAAATGCAGGTTTTTTTCTATTTTAGCAGATGAAACTTGCGACATATCACGAATAGAACAAATGTCCTTATGTGTGAGGTATATTGAAGATTGTAGTATTAGGGAAGATTTTTTAACTTTTATTCCTATTTATGACGCATCAGGAAAAGGATTAGCCCGTACAACAATGATTGAAATAGACAAATTAGGTTTAAAAAAGGAAAATTTAGTTGGTCAAGGCTATGATGGAGCTTCTTTGATGAGTGGTATATTTAATGGAGTTCAAAAAAATATATGCGATATAACACCTCACGCTTTATACGTTCATTGCGCCGCCCATTCGTTAAACCTCGCCATTAGTAAATCATGTATTATGTAACATTCCCGAAATAATAAATTGTATTGGATCTATATCTACAATAACTTCATTTTTTGGAAAATCACCTATAAGGTCAGAAGTTTTTAAAAAGTTCATAAAAGATTTAATTCCATGCACACGCCACCAAACACTTTTAAAAATGTGTGAAACTCGTTGGGTTGAACGCCATGACAGATTGTTACGGTTTTTAAAGAACTATATTTACCAATAACTAACACATTAAGGGAACTCGAACAGCATCATAATTTAGAAACATCAAAACTTGCATTTCAACTTTCAAAAACTATTACCTCAAGTTCGTTTGTAATTTCATTGTACATTATAGAAAAATTATTTGCTATAACATTGCCTTTATGTAAATCTTTACAACAAAAAATGTAGATTTATCTGAGTGTTGTCAATATGTTAATAACTGTATGCAAGTTATTAATTCAATTCATGAAAATAGTGAGGAAGAATTCCACAAATTATTTTTAGATGTCGAAAATGTGATTAGTAGATGAAACGGTTAAAATGCCACGATTAGTTAAGCATGCCTAGATTGCAATTTACCTATCGTAACAATATTCCGGCAGATTCGCCAGAGCCCAGAACAGTATTATAGGAGATCAATTTTGTTGCCATTTTTAGACTACTTCAAAAGTCTGGGAACTTTAAAGTTAAAATTTTACCTTGGATAGAGAACCAGTCTTAGAGCAGTAGAAGAGTAGTAATTGTTTAGTTATCAAGATAGAGCAAAGAGTTTTCCTTCATGTAACACATATACTGTTAGTATTAGCATTTAGCATATCAGCTGTATCTAATGGTATTGTACATTTTGTACCAAGGTAATTTGTGGCATTTTTATATGAGAACTGAGAACTAATTAATGATATTAAGAATTAACTGTAAGCACCAGCTAAGCCAGGGGGTCGCCAACCTTTTCAATTAAGTTGTTAGCTACATTCGAAATTCCAAGTCTTTGGTTATCATCTAGGTCTAGGTCTCTAAGAGATTTGTTTGATGAGCAGAAAAAAAAAGTTGTAAAATCAATAAATTCATCACTCCGTTCAGAATCTAAAAAGTCTTAAAAATAAAATAATTAAATATTCCAATTATCGCAATTGCCCAATAATGGTAAATACTAAATAGTAAATAGGTAGGTACTTAGAATAGAATATACCAATTCGCATTATCCGATAATATTATGCGATCGACCGATAATGGTTAATTGCTGGAAGGATAAGTGTTTCCATCCATTTATATTGCATTATGTATATTATGTTTAACTTTACCGGTTTCAAGTTCTTCTCCTTAAAGAGCCTTTCCTAAATTGAAGCTAATTAAAAGTAGATTGAGAAGTACTATGGGATAATATATAATCACTTATGCTTATAATATCATGTGAAAAAGATATTAACATTGATAATGAAGAGGTAATAAAAACCCTTACAACGTATAGTACTGTTCTTAAAAATCTATTATAAAAAACAATTTTTTAACAGTTTTTTTTTTTAATATTATAATGTATATATTAATAATATTTTATTATTACACATTTGTTAAATTATATATTTAATTTTTATTTGTACCAATATAATCTTTGTTTGCAAATATAAAATGTATGAATGTTGATTATAAAATAAAAATTGATTACTTTAAGGGGGGGGGGGTAGCCCACACTTTTTGGGTGTACATTTATAAAGGGGTAGCCTACTGAAATAATGCAAAAATGCGGTAAATAATATATAGGTATTTATTTATGAAAATTATATTTTCTAAGTTAAAAAATCTGTAGTGTCTTTGGGGGAGAGGACTTTGCCCCCCCCACACGGTTTAGGTTTCATACCGCATAGAGGTAGGTGGGTGGGTATAAATAATGTCCATTGCCATTTGCCACACCAAAAAAAAATTAGTTCGGCGCCACTGGGCACTGACATCCATTACAATGACATCAGCATGATCATCATTACAACTTATCCGCCTTTTTAACATTTCAATTTTCGGTTGTTCTTTGCCACTATCTCAATTGACCTCAGTTATACCTATGCTTGTAATAATTGAATACCTATTTGAATGTATTAACTATTAATTCATGCAAATTGGTAATAAATCATCAATTTGAGTAACATTGAATAGGTAATTTGTTATCATCTTAATCAAAATTTAGCAATACAATATTATAAACATAATAATATATACATTATAAATTATAATATATTAGGTATATATTTATAATTTATTTGTTAGTGCATGTATACGCGGACTATAATATGAATATAGTTTGTGGTATATATAAATATATTATAATTAATGATACCAGTGCAACACAATTTATAATTATTACCTATAATATAAGCATGTATTCATCACTTAATCAGTGAAATATATTTACATAATATTCTATTAGTAGGTATGTAATCACTAATCTAGTACATATTCCAATTTTAAAATCTATAATATAGGAATATACAACTTAAATACTTTCTTATAATAATCATCCAACCAAAATTTGATGTTTTGCATATAATCTGTGACCTGTGGTTGTATCACAGAACCATAACGGCATAATGGCTAGATCTAAAAAAAGTTTTACATTCAATTTCAAAGGACCAATTATGCACTTGTCTCGCCTTTAAATAGATTAATGAAATTAGTTAATGATGTCCAGGTTGATTTATTTAATTTTCATGCTTTTGATGGTTTTTATGATTATATTACCCATTATCCATAGTATTATACTATTATATTAGGTATAGGTATATATTATTTATTATTTAATATTTTTTTATTATTATTATTATTCTATCAAGCTATTATTATTTGAATTATTATCCTAGATATTTTTATTATTATATTAAGATACTAGCTGAATTACCCGTCGTTGCCGGGTTTAAGTATAAAAAATGTCTACAGCCCAACTTTAACCGGACGGCCGCAGACCAAGACAGACGATTAATTTAAATAGTTATATAATAAATAATAATAATAATTTTAATAGGGATATAATAAATAATAATAATAATTTATTAAAATTTAATAGGTATATAATAAAAAATAATAATGTATGACAACAATCTTATTACAAAATTTCTCTATAAACTACATTTGATGTTTTTCCTGTTGGTGCCAAAATAACTAAATTTGTGGGCATACTGACCCTGGAGCATGCCACATAAAATTGCCCATGTGAAAAACAATCTTCTCTTACATCGATCCCTGCAATTTTCAAGGTTTGTCCTTGTGATTTATTTATTGTCATAGCAAAACATACTTTGACAGGAAACTGCATTCTCTTAAATTGGAATGGATAATCTGATGGTATCATTGGTATGCGAGGAATAAAAACTGATTCACCTTTTGCAAATCCAGTCATAATTTGAGCTTCTATCAGATTTTTTTGAAGATCAGTAATACGTAGACGAGTCCCATTGCACAATTTTGGTGGGCTAAGATTTCTTAGAAGCATTATAGGAGTACCAATTTTTAATGTTAATAAATGTGGTGGGAATCCAGGAGGGTTGAGTGAATTGAGAAATTCTACGGGATAATTAACTGCATCATCTATTTCCAGCACCGAATTCACCGATCTGTATTCCATTTTTTTTGCTTGAAAAGAGCCCAATAATATTTTGTTTATTTCTCCTGCTGTATCATTTTTTGATGTCAAAATGGCCCTCTCACATAACCAGTCTATTGATATTTCTTTGAGGTTTTCGATGCCAGGATATATTTTGTATGTAAGTTCTTGTAAAGTATTAACAACAGTACCTAATCCTGTCGGCAAAGTAATTTTTTCTTCACATTCTGGATATTTTCCTTCTCCTATTTTTAAGAGTAGCTCAGAAAACTGTTCAGCAGTCTTGTCTCCTTTTAAATGTACTCGCATATTTTTGGTCAAAGAAAATTTTTCTATTTTAGGCCACAAATATGAAGACTTGATGCATGCTGCGATTTCATTAGCTCGAGTTCCTCTGGGTACGATTGGTAGAGTTTGTCGAAAGTCTCCAGCTAGCAGTACTGTGACTCCTCCCATTAATAAATTTGAATTTCTTAGATCCTTCAGACAGTTGTTTAAAGCTTCAAAGCCTTTCTTATGAGACATTGGACTTTCATCCCAAACTATGAGCTTGCATTTTTTCAGAACATTTGCCATATTAGATTGTTTATTAATATTGCACGTTGGAATCTCGATGGTGTTCAGATTGAGTGGCAGAATGAGCAGTTTTTCCTCCATGTAAAAGCGTAGCAGCAATTCCTGATGATGCAGCTGCAATTGGAATCCCATATGAGCTTCTTACTTTAGCCAAAAGTATATTGATTAAGTGAGTTTTACCAGTTCCGCCAGGAGCGTCCAAAAATATACATTTTCCTAAATTTAATTTGATACTATTTAAAGTTTGTTTGTAAACAAACCTCTGTTCCTCAGTCAAAGAGGGTTCATTCTGCAAAACAATTTCCTGTAAAGCATTTAAATCATAGCTTGTTTCTTTTAAATATTCTCTATTTTCTAAAAGTCCA